>JAVLSZ010000091.1:332500-345000 GCA_032313775.1 Urocyon cinereoargenteus | reverse complement strand
TAGGGTTCGGGTTAGTGTTCGGGTTCGGGTTCGGGTTAGGGTTCGGGTTCGGGTTCGGGTTTGCGTTAAGGTTCGGGTTCGGGTAAAGGTTCGGGTTCGTGTTAGGGTTAGGGGTTACTGTTCAGGTTAGGGTTAGGGTTAGGGTTCGGGTTAGGGTTCGTGTTAGGGTTAGGGTTCGGGTTAGGGTTCGGGTTCGGGTTAGGGTTCGGGTTAGGGTTCGGGTTAGGGTTCGCGTTAGGTTTCGGGTTAGGGTTAGGGTTCGGTTCGGGTTCGGGTTAGGGTTCGGGTTAGGGTTAGGTTTAGGATTCGCTTTAGGGTTCGGGTTCGGGTTAGGGTTAGGTTTAGTGTTAGGGTTAGGGTTAGGGTTCGGGTTAGGGTTCGGGTTAGGGTTAGTGTTCGGGTTAGTGTTGGGTTCGGGTTAGGTTTCGGGTTAGGGTTCGGGTTAGGGTTAGGGTTCGGGTTAGGGTTAGGCTTTGGGTTAGGGTTAGGGTTAGGGTTCGGGTTAGGGTTAGGGTTGTGGTTAGGGTTAGGGGTTAGGGTTAGTGTTAGGGTTAGGGTTAGTGTTAGGGTTAGGTTTCGGGTTAGGATTAGGTTTAGGGTTAGGGTTAGGTTTAGGGTTCGTGTTAGGGTTAGGGTTAGGGTTAGGGTTAGGTTTAGGGTTAGGGATCGGGTTAGGGTTAGGGTTAGGGTTCGGGTTAGGGTTAGGTTTTAGGGTTAGGGTTAGGGTTCGGGTTAGGGTTAGGGTTCGGGTTAGGGTTCGGGTTAGGTTTAGGGTTAGGTTTAGGGTTCGAGTTAGGGTTAGGGTAGGATTCGGGTTAGGGTTAGGGTTAGGGTTAGGGTTAGGGTTAGGGTTAGGTTTAGGTTTAGGGATCGGGTGAGTGTTAGGGTTAGGGTTAGGGTTAGTGTTCGGGTTAGGGTTAGGTTTTAGGGTTAGGGTTAGGGTTCGGGTTAGGGTTAGGGTTAGGGTTAGGGTTCGGGTTAGGGTTCGGGTTAGGGTTAGCGTTGGGGTTAGGGTTAGGGTTAGGTTTAGGGTTAAGGTTAGGGTTCGGGTTAGGGTTAGGGTTATGGTTAGGTATAGGTTTCGGGTTAGGGATAGGGTTATGATTTGGGTTCGGGTTCGGGGTATCGTTAGGTTTCGGGTTCGGATTAGGGTACGGGTTCGGGTTCGGTTTAGTGGTTAGGGTTTGGGTTAGGGTTAGGTTTCGGGTTAGGTTTTGGGTTAGGTTTAGGGTTAGGGTTCGGGTTAGGGTTAGGGTTAGGGTTCGGGTTAAGTTTCGGGTTAGGGTTAGAGTTAGGTTTCAGTTTACGTTTCGGGTTCGGGTTAGGGTTAGGGTTAGGGTTCGGGTTAGTGGTTAGGGTTTGGGTTAGGGTTAGGGTTCGGGTTAGGGTTAGGGTTAGGGTTAGGGTTCGGGTTAGGGTTAGGGTTAGGGTTAGGGTAAGGGTTCGGGTTCGGGTTAGGGTTAGGGTTTGGGTTCGGGTTAGGGTTCGGGTTAGGGTTCGGTTTTGATTTAGGGTTCGGGTTAGTGTTCGGGTTAGTGTTGGGTTCGGGTTAGGGTTCGGGTTCGGGTTCGGGTTCGGGTTCGGATTTCGGTTTGGGTTCGGGTTCGTGTAAAGGTTCGGGTTCGGGTTAGGGTTAGGGGTTAGTGTTCAGGTTAGGGTTAGGGTTCGGGTTCGGGTAAGGTTTAGGGTTAGGGTTAGGGTTAGGGTTCGGGTTAGGGTTCGGTTTAGGGTTAGGGTTAGGGTTCGGTTTAGGGTTCGGGTTAGTGTTCGGGTTAGGGTTCGGGTTAGGGTTCGGGTTAGGGTTCGCGTTAGGTTTCGGGTTAGGGTTAGGTTTCGCGTTCAGGTTCGGGTTAGGGTTCGGGTTAGGGTTAGGGTTAGGATTCGCGTTAGGGTTCGGGTTCGGGTTAGGGTTAGGTTTAGGGTTCGGTTTAGGGTTAGGTTTAGGGTTAGGGTTAGGGTTATGGTTCGGGTTAGGGTTCGGGTTAGGGTTAGTGTTCGGGTTAGTGTTGGGTTCGGGTTAGGTTTCGGGTTAGGTTTCGGGTTAGGGTTAGGGTTCGGGTTAGGGTTAGGGTTCGGGTTAGGATTAGGGTTAGGGTTCGGGTTAGGGTTAGGGTTAGGGTTAGGGTTAGGGTTAGGGGTTAGGGTTAGGGTTAGGTTTAGGGTTAGGGTTAGGGTTCGGGTTAGGGGTCGGGTAAGGGTTAGTGTTAGGGTTAGGTTTCGGGTTCGTGTTAGGGTTAGGGTTAGGGTTAGGGTTCGGGTTAGGGTTCGGTTTAAGGTTCGGGTTAGGTTTAAGGTTAGGGTTAGGTTTAGGGTTCGTGTTAGGGTTCGGGTTAAGGGTCAGGTTAGGGTTAGGGTTAGGGAAAGGGTTCGGGTTCGGGTTAGGGTTAGGGTGTGGGTTCGGGTTAGGGTTCGGGTTAGGGTTCCGGTTAGGTTTAGCGTTAGGGTTAATGTTCGGGTTCGGGGTTAGGGTTAGGTTTAGGGTTCTGGTTAGGGATAGGGTTATGGTTTGGGTTCGGGTTCGGTGTATCGTTAGGGTACGGGTTCGGGTTAGGGTACGGGTTCGTGTTCGGGTTAGGGTTAGGGTTTGGGTTCGGGTTAGGGTTCGTGTTAGGGTTCGGTTTAGGTTTAGGGTTCGGGTTAGGATTCGGGTTAGGGTTCGGGTTAGGGTTCGTGTTCGGATTCGGTTTAGGGTTCGGGTTCGGGTTCGGGTTTGGGTTAGGGTTCGGGTTCGGGTAAAGGTTCGGGTTCGGGTTAGGGTTAGGGGTTACTGTTCAGGTTAGGGTTAGGGTTAGGGTTCGGGTTAGGGTTCGGGTTAGGGTTAGGTTTAGGGTAAGGGTTAGGGTTAGGGTTAGGGTTCGGGTTAGGGTTAGGGTTAGGGTTAGGGTTAGGTTTAGGGTTCGATTAGGGTTAGTGTTAGGGTTAGATTTCGGGTTAGGGTTAGGGTTAGGTTTAGGGTTAGTGTTAGGGTTCGGGTTCGGGTTACGGTTCGGGTTAGGGTTCGGGTTAGGGTTCGGGTTCGGGTTCGGGTTAGGGTTCGGGTTCGGGTTCGGGTTTGCGTTAGGGTTCGGGTTCGGGTAAAGGTTCGGGTTCGGGTTAGGGTTAGGGGTTACTGTTCAGGTTAGGGTTAGGGTTAGGGTTCGGGTTAGGTTTCGTGTTAGGGTTAGGGTTAGGGTTAGGATTAGGGTTAGGGTTCGGGTTAGGGTTCGGGTTAGGGTTAGGGTTAGGGTTCGGTTTAGGGTTCGGGTTAGGTTTGGGGTTAGGGTTCGGGTTAGGGTTCGGGTTAGGGTTCGCGTTAGGTTTCGGGTTAGGGTTAGGGTTCGGTTCGGGTTCGGGTTAGGGTTCGGGTTAGGGTTAGGGTTAGGATTCGCGTTAGGGTTCGGGTTCTGGTTAGGGTTAGGGTTAGGGTTCGGGTTAGGGTTAGGTTTGGGGTTAGGGTTCGAGTTAGGGTTCGGGTTAGGGTTCGGGTTAGGTTTAGTGTTCGGGTTAGTGTTGGGTTTGGGTTAGGTTTCGGGTTAGGGTTCGGGTTGGGGTTAGGGTTCGGGTTAGGGTTAGGTTTAGGGTTCGGGTTATGGTTCGGGTTAGGGTTAGTGTTAGGGTTAGGGTCCGTGTTAGGGTTAGGGTTAGGGTTAGGGTTATGGTTCGGGTTAGGGTTCGGGTTAAGGTTCGTGTTAGGGTTAGGGTTAGGGTTAGGGTTAGTGTTAGGGTTCGGGTTAGGGGTCGGGTTAGGGTTAGGGTTAGGGTAAGGGTTCGGGTTCGGGTTAGGGTTAGGGTTTGGGTTCGGGTTAGGGTTCGGGTTAGGTTTCGGTTTTGATTTAGGGTACGGGTTAGTGTTCGGGTTAGTGTTGGGTTCGGGTTAGGGTTCGGGTTCAGGTTCGGGTTAGGGTTCGGGTTCGGGTTCGGATTTGGGTTAGGGTTCGGGTTCGGGTAAAGGTTCGGGTTCGAGTTAGGGTTAGGGGTTAGTGTTCAGGTTAGGGTTAGGGTTCGGGTTCGGGTAAGGGTTAGGGTAGGGTTAGGGTTAGGGTTCGGGTTAGGGTTCGATTTAGGGTTAGGGTTAGGGTTCGGTTTAGGGTTCGGGTTAGTGTTCGGGTTAGGGTTCGGGTTAGGGTTCGGGTTAGGGTTCGCGTTAGGTTTCGTGTTAGGGTTAGGTTTCGGGTTCAGGTTCGGGTTAGGGTTCGGGTTAGGGTTAGGGTTAGGATTCGCGTTAGGGTTCGGGATCGGGTTAGGGTTAGGGTTAGGGTTCGGTTTAGGGTTAGGTTTAGGGTTAGGGTTAGGGTTAGGGTTCGGGTTAGGGTTCGGGTTAGGGTTAGTGTTCGGGTTAGTGTTGGGTTCGGGTTAGGTTTCGGGTTAGGTTTCGGGTTAGGGTTAGGGTTCGGGTTAGGGTTAGGGTTCGGGTTAGGATTAGGGTTAGGGTTCGGGTTAGGGTTAGGGTTAGGGTTAGGGTTAGGGTTAGGTGTTAGGGTTAGGGTTAGGTTTAGGGTTAGGTTTAGGGTTAGGGTTCGGGTTAGGGTTAGGGTTAGGGTTCGGGTTAGGGTTAGGGTAGGATTCGGGTTAGGGTTAGGGTTCGGGTTAGGGTTAGGGTTCGGGTTAGGTTTAGGGTTAGGTTTCGGGGTAGGGTTAGGGTTAGGGTTCGGGTTAGGGTTAGGGTTAGGTTTAGGGTTCGGGTTAGGGTTGGGGTTAGGGTTAGGGTTAGGGTTAGGTTTAGGGTTCGGGGTAGGGTTCGGGTTAGGGTTAGGGTTAGGGTTCGGTTTAGGTTTCGGGTTAGGGTTCGGGTTAGGTTTCGGGTTAGGGTTCGGGTTAGGGTTCGCGTTAGGTTTCGGGTTAGGGTTAGGGTTCGGGTTCGGGTTCGGGTTAGGGTTCGGGTTAGGGTTAGGGTTAGGATTCGCGTTAGGGTTCGGGTTCGGGTTAGGGTTAGGGTTAGGGTTCGGGTTAGGGTTAGGTTTAGGGTTAGGGTTAGGTTTAGGGTTCGGGTTAGGGTTCGGGTTAGGGTTAGTGTTCGGGTTAGTGTTGGGTTCGGGTTAAGTTTCGGGTTAGGGTTCGGGTTAGGGTTAGGGTTCGGGTTAGGGATAGGGTTCGGTTTAGGGTTAGGGTTAGGGTTCGGGTTAGGGTTAGGGTTGGGGTTAGGGTTAGGGTTTAGGGTTTAGGGTTAGGGTTCGGGTTCGGGTTAAGGTTAGGGTTCGGGTTAGGGTTAGGGTTAGGGTTAGGGTTCGGTTTAGGGTTCGATTAGGGTTAGTGTTAGGGTTAGGGTTCGGGTTAGGGTTAGGGTTAGGGTTAGGGTTAGTGTTCGGGTTAGGGTTCGGGTTAGGGTTCGGGTTAGGGTTCGGGTTAGGGTTCGGGTTCGGGTTCGGGTTAGGGTTCGTGTTCGGGTTCGGGTTTGCGTTAGGGTTCGGGTTCGGGTAAAGTTTCGGGTTCGGGTTAGGGTTAGGGGTTACTGTTCAGGTTAGGGTTAGGGTTAGGGTTCGGGTTAGGGTTCGTGTTAGGGTTAGGGTTAGGGTAAGGGTTAGGGTTAGGGTTCGGGTTAGGGTTCGGGTTAATGTTAGGGTTAGGGTTCGGTTTAGGGTTCGGGTTAGGGTTCGGGTTAGGGTTCGGGTTAGGGTTCTTGTTAGGTTTCGGGTTAGGGTTAGGGTTCGGTTCGGGTTCGGGTTAGGGTTCGGGTTAGGGTTAGGGTTACGATTCGCGTTAGGGTTCGGGTTCGGGTTAGGGTTAGGGTTAGGGTTCGGTTTAGGGTTAGGTTTAGAGTTAGGGGTAGGGTTAGGGTTCGGGTTAGCGTTCGAGTTAGGGTTAGTGTTCGGGTTAGTGTTGGGTTCGGGTTAGGTTTCGGGTTAGGGTTCGGGTTAGGGTTAGGGTTCGGGTTAGGGTTAGGCTTTGGGTTAGGGTTAGGGTTAGGGTTCGGGTTAGGGTTAGGTTGGGGTTAGGGTTAGGGGTTAGGGTTAGGGTTAGGGTTAGGGTTAGTGTTAGGGTTAGGTTTCGGGTTAGGATTAGGTTTAGGGTTAGGGTTAGGTTTTGGGTTCGGGTTAGGGTTAGGGTTAGGGTTAGGGTTAGGTTTAGGGTTAGGGATCGGGTTAGGGTTAGGGTTAGGGTTCGGGTTAGGGTTAGGTTTTAGGGTTAGGGTTAGGGTTCGGTTTAGGGTTAGGGTTAGGGTTAGGGTTCGGGTTAGGTTTAGGGTTAGGTTTAGGGTTCGAGTTAGGGTTAGGGTAGGATTCGGGTTAGGGTTAGGGTTCGGGTTAGGGTTAGGGTTCGGGTTAGGATTAGGGTTAGGGTTCGGGGTATGGTTAGGGTTAGGGTTCGGGTTAGGGTTAGGGTTAGGTTTAGTGTTCGGGCTGGGTTCGGGTTAGGGTTCGGGTTAGGATTCGGGTTAGGGTTAGGGTTAGGGTTCGGGTTAGGGTTAGGGTTAGGGTTTGGTTTAGGGTGAGGGATCGGGTGAGTGTTAGGGTTAGGGTTAGGGTTAGTGTTCGGGTTAGGGTTAGCTTTTAGGGTTAGGGTTAGGGTTCGGGTTAGGGTTAGGGTTAGGGTTATTGTTCGGGTTAGGTTTAGGGTTAGGGTTAGGGTTCGGATTAGGGTTAGGGTAGGATTCGGGTTAGGGTTAGGGTTCGGGTTAGGGTTAGGGTTCGGGTTAGGGTTAGGGTTAGGGTTCGGGGTATGGTTAGGGTTAGGGTCCGGGTTAGGGTTAGGGTTAGGGTTAGGGTTCGGGTTAGGGTTCGGGTGAGGGTTCGGGTTAGGATTCGGTTTAGGGTTAGGGTTCGGGTTAGGGTTAGGGTTAGGGTTAGGGTTAGGGTTAGGGTTCGGGTCGGGTTAGGGTTAGGGTCCGGGTTAGGGTTAGGGTGCGGGTTAGGGTTAGGGTTCGGGTTCGGTTTAGGGTTAGGGTTTTCGGTTTCGGGTTAGGGTTAGGGTTAGGTTTAGCGTTCGGATTAGGGTTAAGGTTTAGGGTTAGGGTTAGGGTTCGGTTTAGGGTTAGGTTTAGGGTTAGGGTTAGGGGTTAGGGTTTAGGGTTAGGGTTCGGGTTAGGGTTAGGCTTAGGGTTCGGGTTAGGGTTAGGGTTAGGGTTAGGGTTAGGGTTAGGATTAGGGTTCGTGTTTGGGTTCGGGTTAGGGTTAGTGTTAGGGTTAGGGTTAGGGTTCGGGTTAGGGTTAGGGTTAGGGTTAGGTTTCGGTTTAGGGTTAGGTTTAGGGTTAGGGTTCGGGTTAGGGTTCGGGTAAGGGTTAGTGTTAGGGTTAGGGTTCGGGTTAGTGTTAGGGTTAGGGTTAGAGTTAGGGTTCGGGTTAGGGTTCGGTATAAGTTTCGGGTTAGGTTTAGGGTTAGGGTTAGGGTTAGGGTTCGTGTTAGGGTTCGGGTTAGGGGTCAGGTTAGGGTTAGCGTTAGGGTAAGGGTTCGGGTTCGGGTTAGGGTTAGGGTGTGGGTTCGGGTTAGGGATCGGTTTAGGGTTCCGGTTAGGTTTAGCGTTAGGGTGAATATTCGGGTTCGGGGTTAGTGTTAGGTTTAGGGTTCTGGTTAGGGATAGGGTTATGGTTTGAGTTCGGGTTCGGGGTATCGTTAGGGTTCGGGTTCGGGTTAGGGTTAGGGTTCGGGTTAGGGTTAGGTTTAGGGTTCGGGATGGTTAGCTTTAGGGTTCGGGTTAGGGTTAGGGTTCGGTTTCGGGGTTAGGGTTAGGGTTCGGGTTAGGGTTCGGGTTAGGGTTAGGATTCGGATAAAGGGTTAGGGTTCGGTTTCGGGTTCGGGTTAGGGTTAGGGTTAGGGTTCGGGTTAGGATTATGGTTAGGGTTAGGGTTCGGGTTAGGGTTAGTGTTCGGGTTAGGGTTAGGGTTAGGGTTAGGGTTCGGGTTAGGGTTAGGGTTAGGGTTCGTGTTCGCGTTAGAGTTAGTGTTCGGGTTCGGGTTAGGGTTCGGTTTAGGGTTCGGGTTAGGGTTCGGGTTAGGTTTAGGGTTAGGGTTAGGGTACGGGTTCGGGTTCGGGTTAGGGTGAGGGTTCGGGTTAGGGTTAGGGTTATGGTTAGGGTTAGGTTTAGGGTTCGGTTTAGGGTTAGGGTTATGGTTAGGTTAGTGTTAGGGTTAGGGTTCGGGTTAGGGTTAGGGTTAGGGTTCTGGTTAGGGCTCGGGTTAGGGTTAGGGTTATGGTTAGGTTTCGGGTTAGGTTTCGGGTTCGGGTTAGGGTTAGGTGTTAATGTTCAGATTAGGGTTAGGGTTAGGGTTCGGGTTAAAGTTCGGGTTAGGGTTAGGGTTAGGTTTAGGGTTAGGGTTAGGGTTAGGGTTATGGTTAGGGTTAGGTTTAGAGTTCTGGTTACGGTTAGGTTTCGGGTTGGGGTTAGTGTTAGGGTTCGGGTTATGTTTAGGGTTAGGGTTCGGGTTAGGTTTAGGTTTCGGGTTAGGGTTAGGGTTAGGGTTAGGGTTAGGGTTAGGTGTTAGGGTTTAGGGTTAGGGTTCGGTTTAGGGTTCGGGTTAGGGTTCGGGTTAGGGTTCGGGTTAGGGTTCTTGTTAGGTTTCGGGTTAGGGTTAGGGTTCGGTTCGGGTTCGGGTTAGGGTTCGGGTTAGGGTTAGGGTTACGATTCGCGTTAGGGTTCGGGTTCGGGTTAGGGTTAGGGTTAGGGTTCGGGTTAGGGTTAGGTTTAGAGTTAGGGGTAGGGTTAGGGTTCGGGTTAGTGTTCGAGTTAGGGTTAGTGTTCGGGTTAGTGTTGGGTTCGGGTTAGGTTTCGGGTTAGGGTTCGGGTTAGGGTTAGGGTTCGGGTTAGGGTTAGGCTTTGGGTTAGGGTTAGGGTTAGGGTTCGGGTTAGGGTTAGGTTGGGGTTAGGGTTAGGGGTTAGGGTTAGGGTTAGGGTTAGGGTTAGTGTTAGGGTTAGGTTTCGGGTTAGGATTAGGTTTAGGGTTAGGGTTAGGTTTTGGGTTCGGGTTAGGGTTAGGGTTAGGGTTAGGTTTAGGGTTAGGGATCGGGTTAGGGTTAGGGTTAGGGTTCGGGTTAGGGTTAGGTTTTAGGGTTAGGGTTAGGGTTCGGTTTAGGGTTAGGGTTAGGGTTAGGGTTCGGGTTAGGTTTAGGGTTAGGTTTAGGGTTCGAGTTAGGGTTAGGGTAGGATTCGGGTTAGGGTTAGGGTTCGGGTTAGGGTTAGGGTTCGGGTTAGGATTAGGGTTAGGGTTCGGGGTATGGTTATGGTTAGGGTTCGGGTTAGGGTTAGGGTTAGGTTTAGTGTTCGGGCTGGGTTCGGGTTAGGGTTCGGGTTAGGATTCGGGTTAGGGTTAGGGTTAGGGTTCGGGTTAGGGTTAGGGTTAGGGTTTGGTTTAGGGTGAGGGATCGGGTGAGTGTTAGGGTTAGGGTTAGGGTTAGTGTTCGGGTTAGGGTTAGCTTTTAGGGTTAGGGTTAGGGTTCGGGTTAGGGTTAGGGTTAGGGTTATTGTTCGGGTTAGGTTTAGGGTTAGGGTTAGGGTTCGGATTAGGGTTAGGGTAGGATTCGGGTTAGGGTTAGGGTTCGGGTTAGGGTTAGGGTTCGGGTTAGGTTTAGGGTTAGGGTTCGGGGTATGGTTAGGGTTAGGGTCCGGGTTAGGGTTAGGGTTAGGGTTAGGGTTCAGGTTAGGGTTCGGGTGAGGGTTCCGGTTAGGATTCGGTTTAGGGTTAGGGTTCGGGTTAGGGTTAGGGTTAGGGTTAGGGTTAGGGTTAGGGTTCGGGTCGGGTTAGGGTTAGGGTCCGGGTTAGGGTTAGGGTGCGGGTTAGGGTTAGGGTTCGGGTTCGGGTTAGGGTTAGGGTTCGGTTTCGGGTTAGGGTTAGGGTTAGGGTTAGCGTTCGGATTAGGGTTAAGGTTTAGGGTTAGGGTTAGGGTTCGGTTTAGGGTTAGGTTTAGGGTTAGGGTTAGGGGTTAGGGTTTAGGGTTAGGGTTCGGGTTAGGGTTAGGCTTAGGGTTCGGGTTAGGGTTAGGGTTAGGGTTAGGGTTAGGGTTAGGATTAGGGTTCGGGTTTGGGTTCGGGTTAGGGTTAGTGTTAGGGTTAGGGTTAGGGTTCGGGTTAGGGTTAGGGTTAGGGTTAGGTTTCGGTTTAGGGTTAGGTTTAGGGTTAGGGTTCGGGTTAGGGTTCGGGTAAGGGTTAGTGTTAGGGTTAGGGTTCGGGTTAGTGTTAGGGTTAGGGTTAGAGTTAGGGTTCGGGTTAGGGTTCGGTATAAGTTTCGGGTTAGGTTTAGGGTTAGGGTTAGGGTTAGGGTTCGTGTTAGGGTTCGGGTTAGGGGTCAGGTTAGGGTTAGCGTTAGGGTAAGGGTTCGGGTTCGGGTTAGGGTTAGGGTGTGGGTTCGGGTTAGGGATCGGTTTAGGGTTCCGGTTAGGTTTAGCGTTAGGGTGAATATTCGGGTTCGGGGTTAGTGTTAGGTTTAGGGTTCTGGTTAGGGATAGGGTTATGGTTTGAGTTCGGGTTCGGGGTATCGTTAGGGTTCGGGTTCGGGTTAGGGTTAGGGTTCGGGTTAGGGTTAGGTTTAGGGTTCGTGATGGTTAGCTTTAGGGTTCGGGTTAGGGTTAGGGTTCGGTTTCGGGGTTAGGGTTAGGGTTCGGGTTAGGGTTCGGGTTAGGGTTAGGATTCGGATAAAGGGTTAGGGTTCGGTTTCGTGTTCGGGTTAGGGTTAGGGTTAGGGTTCGGGTTAGGATTATGGTTAGGGTTAGGGTTCGGGTTAGGGTTAGTGTTCGGGTTAGGGTTAGGGTTAGGGTTAGGGTTCGGGTTAGGGTTAGGGTTAGGGTTCGTGTTCGCGTTAGAGTTAGTGTTCGGGTTCGGGTTAGGGTTCGGTTTAGGGTTCGGGTTAGGGTTCGGGTTAGGTTTAGGGTTAGGGTTAGGGTACGGGTTCGGGTTCGGGTTAGGGTGAGGGTTCGGGTTAGGGTTAGGGTTATGGTTAGGGTTAGGTTTAGGGTTCGGTTTAGGGTTAGGGTTATGGTTAGGTTAGTGTTAGGGTTAGGGTTCGGGTTAGGGTTAGGGTTAGGGTTCTGGTTAGGGCTCGGGTTAGGGTTAGGGTTATGGTTAGGTTTCGGGTTAGGTTTCGGGTTCGGGTTAGGGTTAGGTGTTAATGTTCAGATTAGGGTTAGGGTTAGGTTTCGGGTTAAAGTTCGGGTTAGGGTTAGGGTTAGGTTTAGGGTTAGGGTTAGGGTTAGTGTTATGGTTAGGGTTAGGTTTAGAGTTCTGGTTACGGTTAGGTTTCGGGTTGGGGTTAGTGTTAGGGTTCGGGTTATGTTTAGGGTTAGGGTTCGGGTTAGGTTTAGGTTTCGGGTTAGGGTTAGGGTTAGGGTTAGGGTTAGGGTTAGGGTTAGGTGTTAGGGTTTAGGGTTAGGGTTTGGGTTAGGGTTAGGGTTAGGGTTCGGGTTAGGGTTAGGGTTCGGGTTAGGGTTAGTGTTCGGTTTATGGTTAGGGATAGGTTTAGGGTTAGGGTTAGGGTTCGGGTTAGGGTTAGGGTTAGGTTTAGGGTTCGGTTTAGGGTTAGGTTTAGGGTTAGGGTTCGGGTTAGGGTTCGAGTAAGGGTTAGTGTTAGGGTTAGGGTTCGGGTTAGGGTTAGGGTTAGGGTTAGGGTTAGGGTTAGGGTTCGGGTTAGGGTTCGGTTTAAGGTTCGGGTTAGGTTTAGTGTTAGGGTTAGGTTTAGGGTTCTTTTTAGGTTTCGACTTAGGGGTCAGGTTAGGGTTAGGGTTACGGTAAGGGTTCGGGTTCGGGTTAGGGTTAGGGTGTGGGTTCGGGTTAGGTTTCAGGTTAGGGTTCCGGTTAGGTTTAGCGTTAGGGTTAATATTCGGTTTCGGGGTTAGGGTTAGGTTTAGGGTTCTGGTTAGGGATAGGGTTATGTTTTGGGTTCGGGTTCGGGGTATCGTTAGGGTTCGGGTCGGGTTAGGGTACGGGTTCGGGTTCGGGTTAGTGGTTAGGGTTCGGGTTAGGGTTAGGGTTAGGGTTCGGGTTAGGGTTAGGGTTAGGGTTAGGGTTCGGTTTAGGGTTTGGGTTAGGGTTAGGGTTCGGGTTAGGGTTAGGGTTCGGGTTCGGGTTAGGGTTCGTGTTAGGGTTAGGGTTAGGGTTCGGGTTAGGGTTCGTGTTCGGGTTAGGGTTCGGATTCGGGTTAGGGTTAGGGTTCGGGTTAGGGTTAGGGTTAGGGTTAGGGTTCGGGTTAGGGTTAGGGTTCGGGTTAGGGTAAGGGTTAGGGTTCGGGTTAGAGTTTGGGTTAGGGTTAGGGTTAGGGTTCGTGTTAGGTTTCGGGGTAGGTGTCGGTTTAGGGTTAAGGTTAGGGTTCGGGTTAGGGTTAGGGTTAGAGTTAGTGTTCGGGTTAGGGTTAGGGTTCGGGTTAGGGTTAGGGTTAGGGTTCGGGTTAGGGTTAGGGTTGGCGTTCGGGTTAGGGTTCGGGTTAGGGTTCGGGTTAGGGTTAGGGTTAGTGTTAGGGTTCGGGTTCGGGGTTAGAGTTAGGGTTAGGGTTCGGGTTAGAGTTCGGGTTAGGTTTAGGATACGGGTAAGGGGTTAGGGTTCGGGTTCGGGTTCGGGTTAGGGTTAGGGTTAGGGTTCCGGTTAGGGTTAGGTTTAGGGTCCG
>JAVLSZ010000091.1:302500-310000 GCA_032313775.1 Urocyon cinereoargenteus | reverse complement strand
CGGTTTAGTGTTAGGGTTCGGGTTCGGTTTAGGGTTAGGGTTTGGGTTCGTGTTCAGGTTAACGTTTGGGTTAGGGTTAGGGTTTCACTTAGGGTTCAGGTTAGGGTACGGGTTAGGGTTAGGTTTAGGGTTAGAGTTCGGGTTCGCGTTAGGGTTCGGGTTCGGGTTAGGGTTCGGGTTAGGGTTAGGGTTAGGGTTAGGGTTAGGGTTCGGGTTAGGGTTAGGGTTCGGGTTCGGGTTAGGGTTAGGTTTCGGGTTAGGGTTAGGGTTAGGGGTTAGGTTTAGGGTTCGGGTTAGAGTTCGGGTTAGGGTTCGGGTTAGGGTTAGGGTTAGGGTTAGGGTTTGGGTTAGGGTTCGGGTTAGGGTTAAGTGTTAGCGTTAGGGTTCGGGTTAGGGTTAGGGTTAGGGTTAGGGTTTGGGTTAGGGTTCGGGTTAGCGTTAGGGTTAGGGTTAGGGTTCGGGTTCGGGTTAGGGTTCGGGTTAGGATTCGGGTTAGGGTTAAGGGTTAGCGTTAGGGTTCGGGTTAGGGTTAGGGTTAGGGTTAGGGTTGGGGTTAGGTTTCGGGTTAGGGTTGGGGTTAGGGTTAGTGTTCGGGTTCGGGTTAGGGTTCAGGTTAGGGTTAGGTTTAGGGTTAGGGTTAGGGTTAGGGTTCGGGTTAGTGTTACGGTTAGGGTTAGTGTTCGGGTTAGTGTTAGGGGTCGGGTACGGGTTAGGATTAGGGTTAGGGTTAGGGTTAGGGTTCGGATTAGGGTTAGGGTTAGGGTTAGGATTAGGGTTAAGGTTCGGGTTAGGGTTCGGGTTAGGGTTAGGGTTCGGGGTAGGGTTAGGGTTAGTGTTCGGGTTAGGGTTAGTATTAGGGTTAGGGTTCGGGTTCGGGTTCGGGTTAGGGTTAGGGTTCGGTTTAGGGTTAGGATTAGGGTTAGGGTTAGGGTTAGGTTTCGTGTTCGGGTCGGTTTAGGGTTAGGGTTAGGGTTAGTGTTAGGATTAGGTTTAGGGTTAGGGTTCCGGTTAGGGTTTGGGTTAGGTTTAGGGTTAGGGTTAGGGTTCGGGTTAGGGTAGGGTTAGGGTTAGGGGTTAGGCTTAGGGTTAGGGTTCGGGTTCGGGTGAGGGTTAGGGTTAGGGTTTGGGTTAGGGTTAGGGTTAGGGTTAGGGTTAGGGTTCGGGTTAGGTTTCGGGTTAGGGTTAGGGTTAGGGTTAGTGTTCGGGTTCGGGTTAGGGTTCGGGTTAGGGTTAGGTTTAGGGTTAGGGTTAGGGTTAGGGTTAGGTTTAGGGTTTGGTTTAGGGTTAGCGTTAGGGTTAGGGTTAGGGTTAGGTTTTAAGGTTAGGGTTACGGTTAGGGTTAGGGTTAGGGTTAGGGGTTAGGGTTAGGGTTAGGGTTAGGGTTAGGGTTAGGGTTCGGTTTAGGGTTAGGCTTCGGGTCAGGGTTAGGGTTAGGGTTAGGGTTAGGGTTTAGGTTCCGGTTAGGGTTAGGGTTAGGGTTAAGGTTCGGGTTAGGTTTAGGATTCGGGTTAGGGTTAGGGTTAGGATTCGGGTTAAGGTTAGGATTAGGATTCGGGTTCGGGTTAGGGATCGGGTTTGGGTTAGGGTTCTGGTTAGGGTTACGGTTCGGTTTAGTGTTAGGGTTCGGGTTCGGTTTAGGGTTAGTGTTTGGGTTCGGGTTCAGGTTAACGTTTGGGTTAGGGTTAGGGTTTCACTTAGGGTTCAGGTTAGGGTACGGGTTAGGGTTAGGTTTAGGGTTAGAGTTCGGGTTCGCGTTAGGGTTCGGGTTCGGGTTAGGGTTCGGGTTAGGGTTAGGGTTAGGGTTAGGGTTAGGGTTCGGGTTAGGGTTAGGGTTCGGGTTCGGGTTAGGGTTAGGTTTCGGGTTAGGGTTAGGGTTAGGGGTTAGGTTTAGGGTTCGGGTTAGAGTTCGGGTTAGGGTTCGGGTTAGGGTTAGGGTTAGGGTTAGGGTTTGGGTTAGGGTTCGGGTTAGGGTTAAGTGTTAGCGTTAGGGTTCGGGTTAGGGTTAGGGTTAGGGTTAGGGTTTGGGTTAGGGTTCGGGTTAGCGTTAGGGTTAGGGTTAGGGTTCGGGTTCGGGTTAGGGTTCGGGTTAGGATTCGGGTTAGGGTTAAGGGTTAGCGTTAGGGTTCGGGTTAGGGTTAGGGTTAGGGTTAGGGTTGGGGTTAGGTTTCGGGTTAGGGTTGGGGTTAGGGTTAGTGTTCGGGTTCGGGTTAGGGTTCGGGTTAGGGTTAGGTTTAGGGTTAGGGTTAGGGTTAGGGTTCGGGTTAGTGTTAGGGTTAGGGTTAGTGTTCGGGTTAGTGTTAGGGGTCGGGTACGGGTTAGGATTAGGGTTAGGGTTAGGGTTAGGGTTCGGAATAGGGTTAGGGTTAGGGTTAGGATTAGGGTTAAGGTTCGGGTTAGGGTTCGGGTTAGGGTTAGGGTTCGGGGTAGGGTTAGGGTTAGTGTTCGGGTTAGGGTTAGTATTAGGGTTAGGGTTCGGGTTCGGGTTCGGGTTAGGGTTAGGGTTCGGTTTAGGGTTAGGATTAGTGTTAGGGTTAGGGTTAGGTTTCGTGTTCGGGTCGGTTTAGGGTTAGGGTTAGGGTTAGTGTTAGGATTAGGTTTAGGGTTAGGGTTCCGGTTAGGGTTTGGGTTAGGGTTAGGGTTAGGGTTAGGGTTTGGGTTAGGGTAGGGTTAGGGTTAGGGGTTAGGCTTAGGGTTAGGGTTCGGGTTCGGGTGAGGGTTAGGGTTAGGGTTTGGGTTAGGGTTAGGGTTAGGGTTAGGGTTAGGGTTAGGGTTCGGGTTAGCGTTCGGGTTAGGGTTAGGTTTAGGGTTAGGGTTAGCGTTAGGTTTAGGGTTAGGTTTCGGGTTAGGGTTAGGGTTAGGGTTAGGGTTAGGTTTCGGGTTAGGGTTAGGGTTAGGGTTCGAGTTAGGGTTAGTGTTCGGGTTATGGTTAAGGGTTAGGGTTAGGGTAGGGTTAGGGTTAGGGTTCGGGTTAGGGTTAGGGTTAGGTTTAGGGTTTGGTTTAGGGTTAGCGTTAGGGTTAGGGTTAGGGTTAGTTTTTAAGGTTAGGGTTACGGTTAGGGTTAGGGTAAGGGTTAGGGGTTAGGGTTAGGGTTAGGGTTAGGGTTCGGTTTAGGGTTAGGGTTCGGGTCAGGGTTAGGGTTAGGTTTAGGGTTAGGGTTTAGGTTCCTGTAAGGGTTAGGGTTAGGGTTAATGTTCGGGTTAGAGTTAGGATTCGGGTTAGGGTTAGGGTTAGGATTCGGGTTCGGGTTAGGATTAGGATTCGGGTTCGGGTTAGGGTTCGGGTTTGGGTTAGGGTTCTGGTTAGGGTTACGGTTCGGTTTAGTGTTAGGGTTCGGGTTCGGTTTAGGGTTAGGGTTTGGGTTTGGTTTCAGGTTAGCGTTTGGGTTAGGGTTAGGGTTTGAGTTAGGTTTCAGGTTAGGGTACGGGTTAGGGTTAGGGTTAGAGTTCGTGTTCGGGTTAGGGTTCGGTTTTGGGTTAGGGATCAGGTTAGGGTTATGGTTCGGGTTAGTGTTAGGATTCGGGTTGGCTTTAGGGTTAGGGTTTGTGTTCGGGTTCGGGTTGGGGTTCGGGTTAGGGTTAGGGTTTGAGTTAGGGTTCGGGTTAGGGTACGGGTTAGGGTTAGGGTTAGTGTTAGAGTTCGGGTTCGGGTTAGGGTCCGGGTTCGGGTTAGGGTTCGGGTTAGGGTTAGGGTTAGGTTTAGGGTTCGGGTTAGGGTTAGGGTTCGGGTTCGGGTTAGGGTTAGGTTTCGGGTTAGGGTTAGGGTTAGGGGTTAGGGTTAGGGTTCGGGTTAGAGTTCGGGTTAGGGTTTGGGTTAGGGTTCGGGTTAGGGTTAAGTGTTAGCGTTAGGGTTCGTGTTAGGGTTAGGGTTAGGGTTAGGGTTCGGTTAGGTTTCAGGTTAGGGTTAGGGTTAGGGTTAGGGTTAGGGTTAGTGTTCGGGTTCGGGTTAGGGTTCGGGTTAGGGTTAGGGTTAGGGTTAGGGTTAGGGTTCGTGTTAGGGTTAGGGTTAGTGTTCGGGTAGTGTTAGGGGTCGGGTACGGGTTAGGATTAGGGTTAGGGTAAGGGTTAGGGTTCGGATTAGGGTTAGGGTTAGGGTTAGGTTTAAGGTTCGGGTTCGGGTTAGGGTTAGGGTTAGGGTTAGGGTTAGGGTTAGGGTTAGGGTTCGGGTTAGGGTTCGGGTTCGGGTTAGGCTTAGGGCTAGGGTTCGGGTTAGGGTTAGGGTTAGGGTTCGGGTTAGGGTTAGGGTTAGGGTTAGGGTTAGGGTTAAGGTTCGGGTTAGGGTTCGGGTTAGGGTTAGGGTTAGGGTTCGGGGTAGGGTTAGGGTTAGTATTCGGGTTAGGGTTCGGGTTAGGGTTAGGGTTAGGGTTCGGGTTAGGGACGGTTTAGGGTTCGGGTTAGGGTTAGGTTAGGTTTCGGGTTAGGGTTAGGTTTAGGGTTCGGGTTAGGGTTTGGGTTCGGGTTAGGGTTAGGGTTCGGGTTAGGGTTAGGGTTACGGTTCGGGTTAGGGATCGGGTTAGGGTTAGGTTTAGGGTTAGGTTTAGGGTTAAGTTTAGGGTTAGGGTTCGGGTTAGGGTTCGGGTTAGGGTTAGGGTTAGGGTTAGGGTTAGGGTTCGGGTTAGGGCTCGGGTTAGCGTTAGGTTTAGGGTTAGGGTTCGGGTTAGTGTTAGGGTTAGGGTTCGGGTTAGGGTTAGGGTTCGGGTTAGTGTTAGGGTTAGGGTTCGGTTAGGGTTAGGGTTAGGTTTAAGTTGTAGGGTTAGGGTTAGGGTTAGGGTTAGGGTCAAGGTTAGAGTTAAGGGTTAGGGTTAGCGTTAGGGTTAGGGTTCGGGTTAGTGTTAGGGTTCGGGTTAGGGTTAAGTTTAGGGTTCGGGTTAGGGTTAGGGTTAGGGTTTGGGTTAAGGTTAGGGTTCTGGTTAGGGTTAGGGTTAGGGTTAGGGTTACAGTTAGGTTTCGGGTTAGGGTTCGGTTTAGGGTTAGGGTTCGGGTTAGGATTAGGGTTAGGGTTAGAGTAAGGGTTAGGGTTAGGGTTCGGGTTAGGGTTAGGTTTAGGGTTAGGGTTAGGGTTCGGTTTAGGGTTAGGGTTAGGGTTCGGGTTCGCGTTCGGGATAGGGTTAGTGTTCGGTTTCTGGTTAGGGTTCGGGTTCGGGTTAGGGTTCGGGTTCAGGTTAGGGTTAGGGGTTAGGGTTCAGGTTAGGGTTAGGTTTAGGGATCGGGTTAGGGTTAGGGTTAGGGTTAGGGTTAGAGTTAGGTTTCGGGTTAGAGTTAGGGTTAGTGTTCGGGTTAGGGTTAAGGTTAGGGTTCGGTTTAGGGTTCGGGTAAGGGTTCGGGTTAGGGTTAGGGTTAGGGTTCGGGTTAGGGTTCGGGTTAGAGTTAGGGTTAGGGTTCGGGTTAGGGTTCGGGTTAGGGTTCGGGTTAGGGTTCGGGTTAGGGTTCGGGTTCGGGTTCGGGTTAGGTTTCGGGTTAGGGTTAGGGTTAGGTTTAGGGTTCGGGTTCGGGTTCGGGTTAGGGTTCGTGTTAGGGTTAGGGTTCGGGTTAGGGTTCGGGTTCGGGTTCGGGTTGTGGTTAGGGTTAGTGTTAGGATTAGGTTTAGGGTTAGGGTTCCGTTTAGGGTTTGGGTTAGGGTTAGGGTTAGGGTTCGGGTTAGGGTTAGGTTTCGCGTTAGGGTTAGGGGTGAGGCTTAGGGTTATGGTTCGGGTTCGGGTTAGGGTTAGGGTTAGGGTTCGGGTTAGGGTTAGGGTTAGGGTTAGGGTTAGGGTTAGGGTTCGTGTTAGTTTTCGGGTTAGGGTTAGGTTTAGGGTTAGGGTTAGCGTTAGGTTTAGGGTTAGGTTTCGGGTTAGGGTTAGGGTTAGGGTTAGGGTTCGGGTTAGGGTTAGGGTTAGGGTTCCGGTTAGGGTTCGGGTTAGGGTTCGAGTTAGGGTTTGGGTTATGGTTAGGGTTAGGGTTCGGGTTAGGGTTCGGGTTCGGGTTCGGGTTAGAGTTCGGGTTAGGGTTAGGTTTAGGGTTCGGGTTCGGGTTAGGGTTAGGGTTCGGGTTAGGGTTAGGGTTCGGGTTAGGGTTCGGGTTCGGGTTAGGGTTAGGGTTCGGTTTAGGGTTAGGATTAGGGTTAGGGTTAGGGTTAGGTTTCGTGTTCGGGTTCGGTTTAGGGTTAGGGTTAGGGTTAGTGTTAGGATTAGGTTTAGGGTTAGGATTCCGGTTAGGGTTTGGGTTAGGGTTAGGTTTAGGGTTAGGGTTCGGGTTAGGGTAGGGTTAGGGTTAGGGGTTAGGCTTAGGGTTAGGGTTCGGGTTCGGTTGAGGGTTAGGGTTAGGGTTCGGGTTAGGGTTAGGGTTAGTGTTAGGGTTAGGGTTCGGGTTAGCGTTCGGGTTAGGGTTAGGTTTAGGGTTAGGGTTAGCGTTAGGTTTAGGGTTAGGTTTCGTGTTAGGGTTAGGGTTAGGGTTAGGGTTCGGGTTAGGGTTAGGGTTAGGGTTCGAGTTAGGGTTAGGGTTCGGGTTATGGTTAGGGGTTAGGGTTAGGGTAGGGTTAGGGTTAGGGTTCGGGTTAGGGTTAGGGTTAGGTTTAGGGTTTGGTTTAGGGTTAGCGTTAGGGTTAGGGTTAGGGTTAGGTTTTAAGGTTAGGGTTACGGTTAGGGTTAGGGTTAGGGTTAGGGGTTAGGGTTAGGGTTAGGGTTAGGGTTAGGGTTAGGGTTCGGTTTAGGGTTAGGGTTCGGGTCAGGGTTAGGGTTAAGTTTAGGGTTAGGGTTTAGGTTCCGGTTAGGGTTAGGGTTAGGGTTAATGTTCGGGTTAGGGTTAGGATTCGGGTTAGGGTTAGGGTTAGGATTCGGGTTCGGGTTAGGATTAGGATTCGGGTTCGGGTTAGGGTTCGGGTTTGGGTTAGGGTTCTGGTTAGGGTTACAGTTCGGTTTAGTGTTAGGGTTCGGGTCGGTTTAGGATTAGGGTTTGGGTTCGGGTTCAGGTTAGCGTTTGGGTTAGGGTTAGGGTTTGAGTTGGGGGTTCAGGTTAGGGTACGGGTTAGGGTTAGGGTTACGGTTAGAGTTCGGGTTCGGGGTAGGGTTCGGGTTCGGGTTAGGGTTCGGGTTCGGGTTAGGGTTAGGGTTAAGGTTCGGGTTAGTGTTAGGGTTCGGGTTCGGGTTAGGGTTAGGTTTCGGGTTAGGGTTAGTGTTAGGGGTTAGGTTTAGGGTTCGGGTTAGAGTTCGGGTTAGGGTTCGGGTTAGGGTTAGGGTTAGGGTTAGGGTTTGGGTTAGGGTTCGGGTTACGGTTAAGTGTTAGCGTTAGGGTTCGGGTTAGGGTTAGGATTAGGGTTAGGGTTTGGGTTAGGGTTCGGGTTAGCGTTAGGGTTAGGTTTAGGGTTCGGGTTCGGGTTAGGGTTCAGGTTAGGATTCGGGTTAGGGTTAAGGGTTAGAGTTAGGGTTCGGGTTAGGGTTAGGGTTAGGGTTAGGGTTCGGGTTAGGTTTCGGGTTAGGGTTAGGGTTAGGGTTAGTGTTCGGGTTCGGGTTAGGGTTCGGGTTAGGG
>JAVLSZ010000091.1:282500-287500 GCA_032313775.1 Urocyon cinereoargenteus | reverse complement strand
TTAGGGTTAGGGTTAGGTTTAGGGTTCGGGTTCGGGTTCGGGTTAGGGTTCGTGTTATGGTTAGGGTTCGGGTTAGGGTTCGGGTTCGGTTTCGGGTTGTGGTTAGGGTTAGTGTTAGGATTAGGTTTAGGGTTAGGGTTCCGTTTAGGGTTTGGGTTAGGGTTAGGGTTAGGGTTCGGGTTAGGGTTAGGTTTCGCGTTAGGGTTAGGGGTTAGGCTTAGGGTTATGGTTCGGGTTCGGGTTAGGGTTAGGGTTAGGTTTCGGGTTAGGGTTAGGGGTAGGGTTAGGGTTCGTGTTAGTTTTTGGGTTAGGGTTAGTTTTAGTGTTAGGGTTTGCGTTAGGTTTAGGGTTAGGTTTCGGGTTAGGGTTAGGGTTAGGGTTAGGGTTCGGGTTAGGGTTAGGGTTAGGGTTCCGGTTAGGGTTCGGGTTAGGGTTCGAGTTAGGGTTTGGGTTATGGTTAGGGTTAGGGTTCGGGTTAGGGTTCGGGTTCGGGTTCGGGTTAGAGTTCGGGTTAGGGTTAGGGTTAGGTTTAGGGTTCGGGTTCGGCTTAGGGTAGGGTTAGGGTTCGGGTTAGGGTTAGGGTTCGGGTTAGGGTTCGGGTTCGGGTTCGGGTTAGGGTTAGGGTTCGGTTTAGGGTTAGGATTAGGGTTAGGGTTAGGGTTAGGTTTCGTGTTCGGGTTCGGTTTAGGGTTAGGGTTAGGGTTAGTGTTAGGATTAGGTTTAGGGTTAGGATTCCGGTTAGGGTTTGGGTTAGGGTTAGGGTTAGGGTTAGGGTTCGGGTTAGGGTAGGGTTAGGGTTAGGGGTTAGGCTTAGGGTTAGGGTTCGGGTTCGGGTGAGGGTTAGGGTTAGGGTTCGGGTTAGGGTTAGGGTTAGGGTTAGGGTTCGGGTTAGCGTTCGGGTTAGGGTTAGGTTTAGGGTTAGGGTTAGCGTTAGGTTTAGGGTTAGGTTTCGTGTTAGGGTTAGGGTTAGGGTTAGGGTTAGGGTTCGGGTTAGGGTTAGGGTTAGGATTCGAGTTAGGGTTAGGGTTCGGGTTATGGTTAGGGGTTAGGGTTAGGGTAGGGTTAGGGTTAGGGTTCGGGTTAGGGTTAGGTTTAGGGTTTGGTTTAGGGTTAGCGTTAGGGTTAGGGTTAGGGTTAGGTTTTAAGGTTAGGGTTACGGTTAGGGTTAGGGTTAGGGTTAGGGGTTAGGGTTAGGGTTAGGGTTAGGGTTAGGGTTAGGGTTAGGGTTCGGTTTAGGGTTAGGGTTCGGGTCAGGGTTAGGGTTAGGTTTAGGGTTAGGGTTTAGGTTCCGGTTAGGGTTAGGGTTAGGGTTAATGTTCGGGTTAGGGTTAGGATTCGGGTTACGGTTAGGGTTAGGATTCGGGTTCGGGTTAGGATTAGGATTCGGGTTCGGGTTAGGGTTCGGGTTTGGGTTAGGGTTCTGGTTAGGGTTACGGTTCGGTTTAGTGTTAGGGTTCGGGTCGGTTTAGGGTTAGGGTTTGGGTTCGGGTTCAGGTTAGCGTTTGGGTTAGGGTTAGGGTTTGAGTTAGGGTTCAGGTTAGGGTACGGGTTAGGGTTAGGGTTACGGTTAGAGTTCGGGTTCGGGGTAGGGTTCGGGTTCGGGTTAGGGTTCGGGTTCGGGTTAGGGTTAGGGTTAAGGTTCGGGTTAGTGTTAGGGTTCGGGTTCGGGTTAGGGTTAGGTTTCGGGTTAGGGTTAGGGTTAGGGGTTAGGTTTAGGGTTCGGGTTAGAGTTCGGGTTAGGGTTCGGTTTAGGGTTAGGGTTAGGGTTAGGGTTTGGGTTAGGGTTCGGGTTAGGGTTAAGTGTTAGCGTTAGGGTTCGGGTTAGGGTTAGGATTAGGGTTAGGGTTTGGGTTAGGGTTCGGGTTAGCGTTAGGGTTAGGTTTAGGGTTCGGGTTCGGGTTAGGGTTCGGGTTAGGATTCGGGTTAGGGTTAAGGGTTAGCGTTAGGGTTCGGGTTAGGGTTAGGGTTAGGGTTAGGGTTCGGGTTAGGTTTCGGGTTAGGGTTAGGGTTAGGGTTAGTGTTCGGGTTCGGGTTAGGGTTCGGGTTAGGGTTAGGTTTAGGGTTAGGTTAGGGTTTAGGGTTCGGGTTAGTGTTAGGGTTAGGGTTAGTGTTCGGGTTAGTGTTAGGGGTCGGGTACGGGTTAGGATTAGGGTTAGGGTTAGGGTTAGGGTTCGGATTAGGGTTAGGGTTAGGGTTAGGGTTAAGGTTCGGGTTAGGGTTAGGGTTAGGGTTAGGGTTCGGGGTAGGGTTAGGGTTAGTGTTCGGGTTAGGGTTAGGATTAGGGTTAGGGTTCGGGTTCGGGTTCGTGTTAGGGTTAGGGTTCGGTTTAGGGTTAGGATTAGGGTTAGGGTTAGGGTTAGGTTTCGTGTTCGGGTTCGGTTTAGGGTTAGGTTTAGGGTTAGTGTTAGGATTAGGTTTAGGGTTAGGGTTCCGGTTAGGGTTTGGGTTAGGGTTAGGCTTAGGGTTAGGGTTCGGGTTAGGGTAGGATTAGGGTTAGGGGTTAGGCTTAGGGTTAGGGTTCGGGTTCGGGTGAGGGTTAGGGTTAGGGTTTGGGTTAGGGTTAGGGTTAGGGTTAGGGTTAGGGTTCGGGTTAGCGTTCGGGTTAGGGTTAGGTTTAGGGTTAGGGTTAGCTTTAGGTTTAGGGTTAGGTTTCGGGTTAGGGTTAGGGTTAGGGTTAGGGTTCGGGTTAGGGTTAGGGTTAGGGTTCGAGTTAGGGTTAGTGTTCGGGTTATGGTTAGGGGTTAGGGTTAGGGTAGGGTTAGGGTTAGGGTTCAGGTTAGGGTTAGGGTTAGGTTTAGGGTTTGGTTTAGGGTTAGCGTTAGGGTTAGGGTTAGGGTTAGGTTTTAAGGTTAGGGTTACGGTTAGGTTTGGGGTTAGGGTTTAGGTCCCTGTTAGGGTTAGGGTTAGGGTTAATGTTCGGGTTAGAGTTAGGATTCGGGTTAGGGTTAGGGTTAGGATTCGGGTTCGGGTTAGGATTAGGATTCGGGTTCGGGTTAGGGTTCGGGTTTGGGTTAGGGTTCTGGTTAGGGTTACGGTTCGGTTTAGTGTTAGGGTTCGGGTTCGGTTTAGGGTTAGGGTTTGGGTTCGGGTTCAGGTTAGCGTTTGGGTTAGGGTTAGGGTTTGAGTTAGGGTTCAGGTTAGGGTACGGGTTAGAGTTAGGGTTAAGGTTAGAGTTCGTGTTCGGGTTAGGGTTCGGGTTTGGGTTAGGGATCAGGTTAGGGTTATGGTTCGGGTTAGTGTTAGGGTTCGTGTTGGCTTTAGGGTTAGGGTTTGGGTTCGGGTTCGGGTTGGGGTTCGGGTTAGGGTTAGGGTTTGAGTTAGGGTTCGGGTTAGGGTACGGGTTAGGGTTAGGGTTAGGGTTAGAGTTCGGGTTCGGGTTAGGGTTCGGGTTCGGGTTAGGGTTAGGGTTAGGGGTTAGGGTTAGGGTTCGGGTTAGAGTTCGGGTTAGGGTTCGGGTTAGGGTTAGGGTTAGGGTTAGGGATTGGGTTAGGGTTCGGGTTAGGGTTAAGTGTTAGCGTTAGGGTTCGGGTTAGGGTTAGGGTTAGGGTTAAGGTTTGGGTTAGGGTTCGGGTTAGCGTTAGGGTTAGGGTTCGGGTTCGGGTTAGGGTTCGGGTTAGGATTCGGGTTAGGGTTAAGGGTTAGCGTTAGGGTTCGGGTTAGGGTTAGGGTTAGGGTTAGGGTTCGGTTAGGTTTCGGGTTAGCGTTAGGGTTAGGGTTAGTGTTCGGGTTCGGGTTAGGGTTCGGGTTAGGGTTAGGGTTAGGGTTAGGGTTAGGGTTCGGGTTAGTGTTAGGGTTAGGGTTAGTGTTCGGGTAGTGTTAGGGGTCGGGTACGGGTTAGGATTAGGGTTAGGGTTAGGGTTAGGGTTCGGATTAGGGTTAGGGTTAGGGTTAGGTTTAAGATTCGGGTTAGGGTTAGGGTTAGGGTTAGGGTTCGCGTTCGGGTTAGGCTTACGGTTAGGGTTCGGGTTAGGGTTAGGGTTAGGGTTAGGGTTCGGGTTAGGGTAGTGTTAGGGGTCGGGTACGGGTTAGGATTAGGGTTAGGGTTAGGGTTAGGGTTCGGATTAGGGTTAGGGTTAGGGTTAGGTTTAAGATTCGGGTTAGGGTTAGGGTTAGGGTTAGGGTTAGGGTTAGGGTTAGGGTTCGGGTTCGGGTTAGGGTTAGGGTTCGGGTTAGGGTTCGCGTTCGGGTTAGGCTTAGGGTCAGGGTTCGGGTTAGGGTTAGGGTTAGGGTTAGGGTTCGGGTTAGGGTTAGGGTTAGGGTTAGGGTTAAGGTTCGGGTTAGGGTTCGGGTTAGGGTTAGGGTTAGGGTTCGGGGTAGGGTTAGGGTTAGTGTTCGGGTTAGGGTTCGGGTTAGGGTTAGGGTTAGGGTTCGGGTTAGGGACGGTTTAGGGTTCGGTTTAGGGTTAGGTTAGGTTTCAGGTTAGGGTTAGGTTTAGGGTTCGGGTTAGGGTTTGGGTTCGGGTTAGGGTTAGGGTTCGGGTTAGGGTTAGGGTTAGGGTTAGGGTTAAGTTTAGGGTTAGGGTTCGGGTTAGGGTTCGGGTTCGGGTTAGGGTTAGGGTTAGGGTTAGGGTTAGGGTTAGGGTTCGGGTTAGGGCTCGGGTTAGCGTTAGGTTTACGGTTAGGGTTCGGGTTAGTGTTAGGGTTAGGGTTCGGGTTAGGGTTAGGGTTCGGGTTAGTGCTAGGGTTAGGGTTCGGGTTAGGGTTAGGGTTAGGTTTAAGTTGTAGGGTTAGGGTTAGGGTTAGGGTTAGGGTCAAGTTTAGGGTTAAGGGTTAGGGTTAGCGTTAGGGTTAGGGTTCGGGTTAGTGTTAGGGTTCGGGTTAGGGTTAAGTTTAGGGTTCGGGTTCGGGTTAGGGTTAGGGTTAGGGTTAGGGTTTGGATTAAGGTTAGGGTTCTGGTTAGGGTTAGGGTTAGGGTTAGGGTTACGGTTAGGGTTCGGGTTAGGGTTCGGGTTAGGGTTAGGGTTCGGGTTAGGATTAGGGTTAGGGTTAGAGTAAGGGTTA
>JAVLSZ010000091.1:277500-280000 GCA_032313775.1 Urocyon cinereoargenteus | reverse complement strand
TAGGGTTAGGGTTAGGGTTCGGGTTAGGGTTCGGGTTCGGTTTAGGGTTAGGTTTCGGGTTAGGGTTAGGGTTAGGGTTAGTGTTCGGGTTCGGGTTAGGGTTCGAGTTAGGGTTAGGGTTAGGGTTCGGGTTAGTGTTAGGGTTAGGGTTAGTGTTCGGGTTAGTGTTAGGGGTCGGATACGGGTTAGGATTAGGGTTAGGGTTAGGGTTAGGGTTCGGATTAGGGTTAGGGTTAGTGTTAGGGTTCGGGTTCGGGTTAGGGTTTGGGTTAGGGTTCGGGTTAGGGTTCGGGTTCGGGTAAGGCTTAGGGCTAGAGTTTGGGTTCAGGTTAGGGTTAGGGTACGGGTTCGTGTTCGGGTTAGGGTTAGGGTTAGGGTTAATGTTCGGTTTAGGGTTCGGTATAGGGTTAGGGTTAGGGTTCGGGGTAGGGTTAGGGTTCGTGTTCGGGTTAGGGTTCGGGTTAGTGTTAGGGTTAGGGTTCGGGTTAGGGACGGTTTAGTGTTCGGGTTAGGGTTAGGGTTAGGGTTAGGGTTCGGGTTCGGGTTCGGGTTAGGGTTCGGGTTAGGGTTAGGGTTAGGTTTAGGGTTAGTGTTCGGTTTATTGTTCGGGCTAGGGTTCGGGTTAGGGTTAGGGTTCGGGTTAGGTTTAGGGTTAGGGTTAGAATTAGGGTTAGGGTTAGGGTTCGGGTTAGGGTTAGGGTTAGGTTTAGGGTTAGTTTTAGGGTTCGGGTTAGGGTTAGGGTTAGGGTTCGTGTTCGGGTTCGGGTTAGGGTTAGGGTTCGGTTTCGAGTTAGGGTTAGGGTTCGGGTTCGGGTTAGGGTTCGGGTTCGGTTTAGGGTTAGGGGTTAGGGTTCAGGTTAGGGTTACGGTTAGGGTTCGGGTTAGGGTTAGGTTTAGGGTTAGGGTTAGGGTTCGGGTTAGGGTTCAGGTTAGGGTTAGGGTAAGGGTTCGGGTTAGGGTTCAGGTTAGGGTTCGTGTTAGGGTTCGGGTTAGGGTTCGGGTTAGGGTTAGGTTTAGGGTTAGGATTCGGGTTAGGATTAGGGTTAGGGTTAGAGTTAGGGTTTGGGTTAGGGTTCGGGTTAGGGTTAGGCTTAGGGTTAGGTTTCGGTTTAGGGTTAGGCTTAGGGTTCGGGTTCGGGTTCGGGTTAGGGTTAGGGTTAGGTTTAGGGTTCGGGTTAGTGTTAGGTTTAGGGTTCGGGTTAGGGTTCGGGTTAGGGTTTGGTTTAGGGTTTGGGTTAGGGTTAGGGTTAGGGTTCGGGTTAGGGTTCGGTTTCGGGTTCGGGTTAGGGTTAGAGTTCGGGTTAGGGTTAGGGTTATGTTTTAAGGTTAGGGTTACGGTTAGGGTTAGGGTTAGAGTTAGGGGTTAGGGTTAGGGTTAGGGTTAGGGTTAGGGTTAGGGTTCGGGTTAGGTTTTAAGGTTAGGGTTACGGTTCGGGTTAGCGTTAGGGTTAGGGTTAGGGTTAGGTTTTAAGGTTAGGGTTACGGTTCGGGTCAGGGTTAGGGTTAGGTTTAGGGTTAGGGCTTAGGTTCCGGTTAGGGCTAGGGTTAGGGTTAAGGTTCGGGATAGGGTTAGGATTCGGGTTAGGGTTAGGGTTAGGGTTCGGGTTTGGGTTAGGGTTCTGGTTAGGGTTACAGTTCGGTTTAGTGTTAGGGTTCGGGTTCGGTTTAGGGTTAGCGTTTGGGTTCGGGTTCAGGTTAGCGTTTGGGTTAGGGTTAGGGTTTGAGTTAGGGTTCAGTTTAGGGTACGGGTTAGGTTTAGGGTTAGGGTTAGAGTTCGGGTTCGGGTTAGGGTTCGGGTTTGGGTTAGGGTTCGGGTTAGGTTTATGGTTCGGGTTAGTGTTAGGGTTCGGGTTCGGTTTAGGTTTAGGGTTTGGGTTCGGGTTCGGGTTGGGGTTCGGGTTAGGGTTAGGGTTTGAGTTAGGGTTCGGGTTAGGATACGGGTTAGGGTTAGGGTTACGGTTAGATTTCGGGTCGGGTTAGGGTTCGGTTTCGGGTTAGGGTTCGGGTTAGGGTTATGGTTAGGGTTAGGGTTCGGGTTAGGGTTAGGGTTCGGGTTCGGGTTAGGGTTAGTTTTCGGGTTAGGGTTAGGGTTAGCGGTTAGGGTTAGGGTTCGGGTTAGAGTTCGGTTTAGGGTTCGGGTTAGGGTTAGAGTTAGGGTTAGGGTTTGGGTTAGGGTTCGGGTTAGGGTTAAGTGTTAGCGTTAGGGTTCGGGTTAGGGTTAGGGTTAGGGTTTGGGTTGGGGTTCGGGTTAGCGTTAGGGTTAGGGTTAGGGTTCGGGTTCGGGTTAGGGTTCGGGTTAGGATTCGGTTTAGGGTTAACGGTTAGCGTTAGGGTTCGGGTTAGGGTTAGGGTTAGGTTTAGGGTTAGGGTTCGGGTTAGGTTTCGGGTTAGGGTTAGGTTTAGGGTTAGTGTTCGGGTTCGGGTTAGGGTTCGGGTTAGGGTTAGAGTTAGGGTTAGGTTTAGGGTTAGGGTTAGGGTTCGGGTTAGTGTTAGTGTTAGT
>JAVLSZ010000091.1:267500-272500 GCA_032313775.1 Urocyon cinereoargenteus | reverse complement strand
GGTTAGGGTTCGGTTTAGCGGTAGGGTTAGGGTTAGGTTTAGGGTTAGGGTTAGGGTTCGGGTTAGGGTTCGGGTTCGGGTTTGGGTTAGTTTTCGGGTTAGGGTTAGGGTTAGGGTTAGTGTTCGGGTTCGGGTTAGGGTTCGGGTTATGGTTAGGGTTAGGGTTAGTGTTCGGGTTAGTGTTAGGGTTAGGGTTAGTGTTAGGGTTCGGGTTCGGTTTAGGGTTAGGGTTAGGGTTCGGGTTAGGGTTCGGGTTCGGGTAAGGCTTAGGGCTAGGCTTCGGGTTAGGGTTAGGGTTAGGGTTCGGGTTAGGGTTAGGGTTAGGGTTAGGGTTAGGGTTAATGTTCGGTTTAGGGTTCGGGATAGGGTTAGGGTTAGTGTTCGGGGTAGGGTTAGGGTTCGTGTTCGGGTTAGGGTTCGGGTTAGTTTTAGGGTTAGGGTTCGGGTTAGGGACGGTTTAGGGTTCGGGTTAGGGTTAGGGTTAGGGTTAGGGTTCGGGTTCGGGTTCGGGTTAGGGTTCGGGTTAGGGTTAGGGTTAGGGTTAGTGTTCGGTTTAGGGTTCGGGCTAGGGTTCGGGTTAGGGTTAGGGTTCGGGTTAGTTTTAGGGTTAGGGTTAGAATTAGGGTTAGGGTTAGGGTTAGGTTTAGGGTTAGGTTTAGGGTTAGTGTTAGGGTTCGGGTTAGGGTTAGGGTTAGGGTTCGTGTTCGGGTTCGGGATAGGGTTAGGGTTCGGTTTCGAGTTAGTGTTAGGGTTCGGTTTCGGGTTAGGGTTCGGGTTCGGTTTAGGGTTAGGGGTTAGGGTTCAGGTTAGGGTTACGGTTAGGGTTCGGGTTAGGGTTAGGTTTAGGGTTAGGGTTAGGGTTCGGGTTAGGGTTCGGGTTAGGGTTAGGGTAAGGGATCGGGTTAGGGTTCAGGTTAGGTTTCGTGTTAGGGTTCGTGTTAGGGTTCGGGTTAGGGTTCGGTTTAGGGTTAGGGTTAGGGTTCGGGTTCGCGTTCGGGTTCGGGTTCGGGTTAGGGTTCAAGTTAGGGTTAGGGTTAGGTTTAGGGTTCGGGTTCGGGTTCGGGTTAGGGTTAGGGTTCGGTTTAGGGTTAGGATTAGGGTTAGGGTTAGAGTTAGGTTTCGTGTTCGGGTTCGGGTTAGGGTTAGGGTTAGTGTTAGGATTAGGTTTAGGGTTAGGGTTCCGGTTAGGGTTTGGGTTAGGGTTAGGTTTAGGGTTCGGTTTAGGGTTAGGATTCGGGTTAGGGTTAGGGGTTGGGCTTAGGGTTAGGGTTCGGGTTCGGGTTAGGGTTAGGGTTAGGGTTCGGGTTAGGGTTAGGGTTAGGGTTAGGGTTAGGGTTAGGGTTTGGGTTAGGGTTCGGGTTAGGGTTAGGGTTAGGGTTTGGTTTAGGGTTAGCGTTAGGGTTAGGGTTAGGGTTAGGTTTTAAGGTTAGGGTTACGGTAAGGGTTAGGGTTAGGGGTTAGGTTTAGGGTTAGGGTTAGGGTTAGGGTTAGGGTTCGGTTTAGGGTTAGGTTTCGGGTCAGGGTTAGGGTTAATTTAGGGTTAGGGTTTAGGTTCCTGTTAGGGTTAGGGTTAGGGTTAAGTTTCGGGTTAGGGTTAGGATTTGGGTTAGGGTTAGGGTTAGGATTCGGGTTCGGGTTAGGATTAGGGTTCGGGTTCGGGTTAGTGTTAGGGTTAGGGTTAGTGTTCGGGTTAGTGTTAGGGGTCGGGTACGGGTTAGGATTAGTGTTAGGGTTAGGGTTAGGGGTCGGATTAGGGTTAGGGTTAGTGTTAGGGTTCGGGTTCGGCTTACGGTTAGGGTTAGGGTTCGGGTTAGGGTTCGGGTTCGGGTAAGGCTTAGGGCTAGGCTTCGGGTTAGGGTTAGGGTTAGGGTTCGGGTTAGGGTTAGGGTTAGGGTTAGGGTTAGGGTTAATGTTCGGTTTAGGGTTCGGGATAGGGTTAGGGTTAGTGTTCGAGGTAGGGTTAGGGTTCGTGTTCGGGTTAGGGTTCGGGTTAGTGTTAGGGTTAGGGTTCGGGTTAGGGACGGTTTAGGGTTCAGGTTAGGGATAGGGTTAGGGTTAGGGTTCGGGTTCGGGTTCGGGTTAGGGTTAGGGTTAGGGTTAGTGTTCGGTTTAGGGTTCGGGCTAGGGTTCGGTTTAGGGTTAGGGTTCGGGTTAGGTTTAGGGTTAGGGTTAGAATTAGGGTTAGGGTTAGGGTTCGGGTTAGGGTTAGGTTTAGGGTTAGTGTTAGGTTTCGGGTTAGGGTTAGGGTTAGGGTTCGTGTTCGGGTTCGGGATAGGGTTAGGGTTCGGTTTCGAGTTAGGGTTAGGGTTCGGGTTCGGGTTAGGGTTCGGGTTCGGTTTAGGGTTAGGGGTTAGGGTTCAGGTTAGGGTTACGGTTAGGGTTCGGGTTAGGGTTAGGTTTAGGGTTAGGGTTAGGGTTCGGGTTAGGGTTCGGGTTAGGGTTAGTGTAAGGGTTCGGGTTAGGGTTCAGGTTAGGGTTCGTGTTAGGGTTCGGGTTAGGGTTCGGGTTAGGGTTAGGTTTAGGGTTAGGGTTCGGGTTAGGATTAGGGTTAGTGTTAGATTTAGGGTTAGGGTTAGGGTTCGGGTTAGTGTTAGGGTTAGGGTTAGGTTTCGGTTTAGGGTTAGGGTTAGGGTTCGGGTTCGGGTTCGGGTTAGGGTTAGGGTTAGGGTTAGGGTTCCGGTTAGGGTTAGGTTTAGGGTTCGGTTTAGGGTTCGGGTTAGGGTTCGGTTTAGGGTTTGGGTTAGGGTTAGGGTTAGGGTTCGGGTTAGGGTTCGGGTTCGGGTTAGGGTTAGAGTTCGGGTTAGGGTTAGGGTTAGGTTTAGGGTTCGGGTTCGGGTTAGGGTTAGGGTTCGGGTTAGGGTTAGGATTATGTTTCGGGTTAGGGTTCGGGTTCGGGTTAGGGTTAGGGTTCGGTTTAGGTTTAGGATTAGGGTTAGGGTTAGGGTTAGGGTTAGGTTTCGTGTTCGGGTTCGGGTTCGGGTTAGGGTTAGGGTTAGGGTTAGTGTTAGGATTAAGTTTAGGGTTAGGGTTCCGGTTAGGGTTTGGGTTAGGGTTACGGTTAGGGTTCGGGTTAGGATTAGGATTCGGGTTAGGGTTAGGGGTTAGGCTTAGGGTTAGGGTTCGGGTTCGGGTTAGGGTTAGGGTTAGGGTTCGGGTTAGGGTTAGGGTGAGGTTTAGGGTTAGGGTTCGGGTTAGCGTTCGGGTTAGGGTTAGGTTTAGGATTAGGGTTAGCGTTAGGTTTAGGGTTAGGGTTCGGGTTATGGTTAGGGTTAGGGTTCGAGTTAGGGTTAGGGTTCGGGTTATGGTTAGGGGTTAGGGTTAGGGTAGGGTTAGGGTTAGGGTTCGGGTTAGGGTTAGGGTTAGGTTTAGGGTTTGGTTTAGGGTTAGCGTTAGGGTTAGTGTTAGGGTTAGGTTTTAAGTTTAGGGTTACGGTTAGGGTTAGGGTTAGGGTTAGGGGTTAGGGTTAAGGTTAGTGTTAGGGTTAGGGTTAGGGTTCGGTTTAGGGTTAGGGTTCGGGTCAGGGTTAGGGTTAGGTTTAGTGTTAGGGTTTAGGTTCCGGTTAGGGTTAGGGTTAGGGTTAAGGTTCGGGTTAGGGTTAGGATTTGGATTAGGGTTAGGGTTAGGATTCGGGTTCGGGTTAGGATTAGGGTTCGGTTTCGGGTTAGGGTTCGGGTTTGGGTTAGGGTTCTGGTTAGGGTTACGGTTCGGTTTAGTGTTAGGGTTCGGGTTCGGTTTAGGGTTAGGGTTTGGGTTCGGGTTCAGGTTAGCGTTTGGGTTAGGGTTAGGGTTTGAGTTAGGGTTCAGGTTAGGGTACTGGTTAGGGTTAGGGTTAGGGTTAGAGTTCGGGTTCGGGTTAGGGTTCGGGTTTGGGTTAGGGTTCCGGTTAGGGTTATGGTTCGGGTTAGTGTTAGGGTTCGGGTTCGGTTTAGTGTTAGGGTTTGGGTTCGGGTTCGGGTTGGGGTTCGGGTTAGGGTTAGGTTTTGATTTAGGTTTCGGGTTAGGGTACGGGTTAGGGTTAGGGTTAGGGTTAGATTTCGGGTTCGGGTTAGGGTTCGGGTTCGAGTTAGGGTTCGGGTTAGGGTTAGGGTTAGGGTTAGGGTTCGGGTTAGGGTTAGGGTTCGGGTTCTGGTTAGGGTTAGGTTTCGGGTTAGGGTTAGGGTTAGGGGTTAGGGTTAGGGTTCGGGTTAGAGTTCGGGTTAGGGTTCGGGTTAGGGTTAGGGTAGGGTTAGGGTTTGGGTTAGGGTTCGGGTTAGGGTTAGGGTTAGGGTTAGGGGTATGGTTAGGGTTAGTGTTCGGGTTAGGGTTCGGGTTAGGGTTAGGGTTAGGGTTCGGGTTAGGGACGGTTTAGGGTTCGGGTTAGGTTTAGGGTTAGGGTTCGGGTTAGGGTTATTTTAGGGTTCGGGTTAGGGTTTGGGTTCGGGTTAGGGTTAGGGTTCGGGTTAGGGTTAGGGTTAGGATTCGGGTTAGGGTTTGGGTTAGGGTTAGGGTTAGGGTTAGGGTTAGGGTTAAGTTTAGGGTTAGGGTTCGGGTTAGGGTTCGGGTTCGGGTTAGGGTTAGGGTTAGGGTTAGGGTTCGGTTTAGGGCTCGGGTTAGCGTTAGGTTTAGGGTTAGGGTTCGGGTTAGTGTTAGGGTTAGGGTTCGGGTTAGGGTTAGGGTTCGGGTTAGTGTTAGGGTTACGGTTCGGGTTAGGGTTAGGGTTAGGTTTCGGGTTAGGGTTAGGGTTAGGGTTTGTGTTAGGGTTAGGGTTTGGGTGAGGGTTAGGGTTCGGGTTAGGGTTAGGGTTCGGGTTAGGATTAGGGTTAGGGTTAGAGTATGGGTTAGGGTTAGGGATCGGGTTAGGGTTCGGGTTAGGGTTAGGGTTCGGTTTAGGGTTAGGTTTAGGGTTCGGGTTCGCGTTCGGGTTATGGTTAGGGTTCGGTTTCTGGTTAGGGTTCGGGTTCGGGTTAGGGTTCGGGTTCAGGTTAGGTTTAGGGGTTAGGGTTCAGGTTAGGGTTAGGTTT
>JAVLSZ010000091.1:257500-262500 GCA_032313775.1 Urocyon cinereoargenteus | reverse complement strand
GTTAGGGTTCGGGTAGGGTTAGGGTTAGGGTTAGGGTTAGGGTTTGGTTTAGGGTTAGCGTTAGGGTTAGGGTTAGGGTTAGGTTTTAAGGTTAGGGTTACGGTTAGGGTTAGGGTTAGGGGTTAGGTTTAGGGTTAGGGTTAGGGTTAGGGTTAGGGTTCGGTTTAGGGTTAGGTTTTGGGTCAGGGTTAGGGTTAGGTTTAGGGTTACGGTTTAGGTTCCGGTTAGGGTTAGGGTTAGGGTTAAGTTTCGGGTTAGGGTTAGGATTCGGGTTAGGGTTAGGGTTAGGATTCGGGTTCGGGTTAGGATTAGGGTTCGGGTTCGGGTTAGGGTTCGGGTTTGGGTTAGGGTTCTGTTTAGGGTTACGGTTCGGGTTAGTGTTAGTGTTCGGGTTCGGTTTAGGGTTAGGGTTTGGGTTCAGGTTCAGGTTAGGGTTCGGGTTAGGGTTAGGGTTTGAGTTAGGGTTCAGGTTAGGGTACGGGTTAGGGTTAGGGTTAGGGTTAGAGTTCGGGTTCGGGTTAGGGTTCGGGTTTGGGTTAGGGTTCGGGTTAGGTTTATGGTTCGGGTTAGTGTTAGGTTCGGGTTCGGTTTAGGGTTAGGGTTTGGGTTCGGGTTCGGGTTGGGGTTCGGGTTAGCTTTAGGGTTTGAGTTAGGGTTCGGGTTAGGGTACGGGTTATGGTTAGAGTTCGGGTTCGGGTTAGGGTTCGGATTCGAGTTAGGGTTCGGGTTCGGGTTAGGGTTCGGGTTCGGGTTAGGGTTAGGGTTAGGGTTCGGGTTAGGGTTAGGGTTCGGGTTGGGGTTAGGGTTAGTTTTCGGGTTAGGGTTAGGGTTAGGGGTTAAGGTTAGGGTTCGGGTTAGAGTTCGGTTTAGGGTTCGGGTCAGGGTTAGGGTTAGGTTTAGGGTTAGAGTTTAGGTTCCTGTTAGGGTTAGGGTTAGGGTTAAGTTTCGGGTTAGTGTTAGGATTCGGGTTAGGGTTAGGGTTAGGATTCGGGTTCGGGTTGGAATTAGGGTTCGGGTTCGGGTTAGGGTTCGGGTTTGGGTTAGGGTTCTGGTTAGGGTTACGGTTCGGGTTAGTGTTAGGGTTCGGGTTCGGTTTAGGGTTAGGGTTTGGGTTCGGGTTCAGGTTAGGGTTCGGGTTAGGGTTAGGGTTTGAGTTAGGGTTCAGGTTAGGGTACTGGTTAGGGTTAGGGTTAGGGTTAGAGTTCGGGTTCGGGTTAGGGTTCGGGTTTGGGTTAGGGTTCGGGTTAGGTTTATGGTTCGGGTTCGGGTTAGGGTTCGGGTTAGGGTTAGGGTTAGGGTTAGGGTTCGGGTTAGGGTTAGGGTTCGGGTTCGGGTTAGGGTTAGTTTTCTGGTTAGGGTTAGGGTTAGGGTTTAGGGTTAGGGTTCGGGTTAGAGTTCGGGTTAGGGTTCGGGTTAGGGTTAGGGTTAGGTTTAGGGTTTGGGTTAGGGTTCGGGTTAGGGTTAAGTGTTAGCGTTAGGGTTCGGGTTAGGGTTAGGGTTAGGGTTAGGGTTAGGGTTCGGGTTTGGGTTCGGGTTCGGGTTAGTGTTAGGTTTCGGGTTAGGGTTAGGGTTAGGGTTAGTGTTCGGGTTCGGGTTAGGGTTCGGGTTAGGGTTAGGGTTAGGGTTAGGATTCGGGTTAGGGTTTGGGTTAGGGTTAGGGTTAGGGTTAGGGTTAGGGTTAAGTTTAGGGTTAGGGTTCGGGTTAGGGTTCGGGTTCGGGTTAGGGTTAGGGTTAGGGTTAGGGTTCGGTTTAGGGCTCGGGTTAGAGTTAGGTTTAGGGTTAGGGTTAGGGTTAGTGTTAGGGTTAGGGTTCGGGTTAGGGTTAGGGTTCGGGTTAGTGTTAGGGTTACAGTTCGGGATAGGGTTAGGGTTAGGTTTCGGGTTAGGTTTAGGGTTAGGGTTTGTGTTAGGGTTAGGGTTTGGGTGAGGGTTAGGGTTCGGGTTAGGGTTAGGGTTAGGGTTAGGATTAGGGTTAGGGTTAGAGTAAGGGTTAGGGTTAGGGTTCGGGTTAGGGTTAGGGTTAGGTTTAGGGTTCGGTTTAGGGTTAGGTTTAGGGTTCGGGTTCGCGTTCGGGTTAGGGTTAGGGTTCGGTTTCTGGTTAGGGTTCGGGTTCGGGTTAGGGTTCGGGTTCAGGTTAGGTTTAGGGGTTAGGGTTCAGGTTAGGGTTAGGTTTAGGGATCGTGTTAGGGTTAGGGTTAGGGTTAGGGTTAGGGTTAGTGTTAGGGTTCGGGTTAGGGTTAGGGTTAGTGTTCGGGTTAGGGTTAAGGTTAGGGTTCGGTTTAGGGTTCGGGTAAGGGTTCGGGTTAGGGTTAGAGTTAGGGTTCGGGTTAGGGTTCGGGTTAGGGTTAGGGTTAGGGTTCGGGTTACGGTTCGGGTTAGGGTTCGGGTTAGGGTTTGGGTTAGGGTTAGCGTTAGGGTTCGGGTTAGGGTTCGGGTTCGGGTTCGGGTTAGGGTTCGGGTTAGGGTTAGGGTTAGGTTTAGGTTTCGGGTTCGGGTTAGGGTTAGGGTTCGTGTTAGGTTTCGGTTTAGGGTTAGGGTTAGGGTTGGGGTTCGGGTTCGGGTTAGGGTTAGGGTTCGGTTTAGGGTTAGGATTAGGGTTAGGGTTAGGGTTAGGTTTCGTGTTCCGGTTCGGGTTAGGGTTAGGGTTAGTGTTAGGATTAGGTTTAGGGTTAGGGTTCCGGTTAGGGTTTGGGTTAGGGTTAGGGTTAGGGTTCGGGTTAGGGTTAGGATTCGGGTTAGGGTTAGGGGTTAGGCTTAGGGTTAGGGTTCGGGTTCGGGTTAGGGTTAGGGTTAGGGTTCGGGTTCGGGTTAGGGTTAGGGTTAGGGTTAGGGTTAGGGTTCTGGTTAGGTTTCGGGTTAGGGTTAGGTTTATGGTTAGGGTTAGCGTTAGGTTTAGGGTTAGGTTTCGGGTTAGGGTTAGGGTAGGGTTAGGGTTAGGGTTCGGGTTAGGGTTAGGGTTAGGGTTCGAGTTAGGGTTAGGGTTCGGGTTATGGTTAGGGGTTAGGGTTAGGGTAGGGTTAGGGTTAGGGTTCGGGTTAGTGTTAGGGTTAGGGTTAGGGTTAGAGTTCGGGTTCGGGTTAGGGTTCGGGTTCGGGTTAGGGTTCGGGTTAGGGTTAGGGTTAGGGTTAGGGTTCGGGTTAGGGTTAGGGTTCGGGTTCGGGTTAGGGTTAGGTTTCGGGTTAGGGATAGGGTTAGGGGTTAGGGTTAGGGTTCGGGTTAGAATTCGGGTTAGGGTTCGGGTTAGGGTTAGGGTTAGTTTTAGGGTTTGGGTTAGGGTTCGGGTTAGGGTTAAGTGTTAGCGTTAGGGTTCGGGTTAGGGTTAGGGTTAGGGTAAGGGTTTGGGTTAGGGTTCAGTTTAGCGTTAGGGTTAGGGTTAGGGTTAGGGTTAGGGTTAGGGTTCGGGTTAGGGTTCGGGTTCGGGTTCGTGTTAGGGTTCGTGTTAGGGTTCGGGTTAGGGTTCGGTTTAGGGTTAGGGTTAGGGTTCGGGTTCGCGTTCGGGTTCGGGTTAGGGTTCAAGTTAGTGTTAGGGTTAGGTTTAGGGTTCGGGTTCGGGTTAGGGTTAGGGTTAGGGTTCGTGTTAGGGTTAGGGTTAGGGTTCGGGTTAGGGTTCGGGTTCGGGTTCGGGTTAGGGTTAGGGTTCGTTTTAGGGTTAGGATTAGGGTTAGGGTTAGAGTTAGGTTTCGTGTTCGGGTTCGGGTTAGGGTTAGGGTTAGTGTTAGGATTAGGTTTAGGGTTAGGGTTCCGGTTAGGGTTTGGGTTAGGTTTAGGTTTAGGGTTCGGGTTAGGGTTAGGATTCGGTTTAGGGTTAGGGGTTGGGCTTAGGGTTAGGGTTCGGGTTCGGGTTAGGGTTAGGGTTAGGTTTCGGGTTAGGGTTAGGGTTAGGGTTAGGGTTAGGGTTAGGGTTTGGGTTAGGGTTCGGGTTAGGGTTAGGGTTAGGGTTTGGTTTAGGGTTACCGTTAGGGTTAGGGTTAGGGTTAGGTTTTAAGGTTAGGGTTACGGTAAGGGTTAGGGTTAGGGGTTAGGTTTAGGGTTAGGGTTAGGGTTAGGGTTAGGGTTCGGTTTAGGGTTAGGTTTCGGGTCAGGGTTAGGGTTAGGTTTAGGGTTAGGGTGTAGGTTCCTGTTAGGGTTAGGGTTAGGGTTAAGTTTCGGGTTAGGGTTAGGATTCGGGTTAGGGTTAGGTTTAGGATTCGGGTTCGGGTTAGGATTAGGGTTCGGGTTCGGGTTAGGGTTCGGGTTTGGGTTAGGGTTCTGGTTAGGGTTACGGTTCGGGTTAGTGTTAGGGTTCGGGTTCGGTTTAGGGTTAGGGTTTGGGTTCGGGTTCAGGTTAGGGTTCGGGTTAGGGTTAGGGTTTGAGTTAGGGTTCAGGTTAGGGTACTGGTTAGGGTTAGGGTTAGGGTTAGAGTTCGGGTTCGGGTTAGGGTTCGGGTTTGGGTTAGGGTTCGGGTTAGGTTTATGGTTCGGGTTAGTGTTAGGGTTCGTGTTCGGTTTAGGGTTAGGGTTTGGGTTTGGGTTCGGGTTGGGGTTCGGGTTAGGGTTAGGGTTTGAGTTAGGGTTTGGTTAGGGTACGGGTTAGGGTTAGGTTTAGGGTTAGAGTTCGGGTTCGGGTTAGGGTTCGGGTTCGGGTTAGGGTTCGGGTTAGGGTTAGGGTTAGGGTTAGGGTTCGGGTTAGGGTTAGGGTTCGGGTTCGGGTTAGGGTTAGTTTTCTGGTTAGGGTTAGGGTTAGGGGTTAGGGTTAGGGTTCGGGTTAGAGTTCGGGTTAGGGTTCGGGTTAGGGTTAGGGTTAGGTTTAGGGTTTGGGTTAGGGTTCGGGTTAGGGTTAAGTGTTAGCGTTAGGGTTCGGGTTAGGGTTAGGGTTAGGGTTAGGGTTAGGGTTAGGGTTCGGGTTTGGGTTCGGGTTCGGGTTAGGGTTAGGTTTCGGGTTAGGGTTAGGGTTAGGGTTAGTGTTCGGGTTCGGGTTAGGGTTCGGGTTAGGGTTAGGGTTAGGGTTAGGATTCGGGTTA
>JAVLSZ010000091.1:182500-187500 GCA_032313775.1 Urocyon cinereoargenteus | reverse complement strand
GTTAGGTTTAGGGTTAGTGTTCGGGTTAGGGTTAAGGTTATGTTTCGGTTTAGGGTTCGGGTAAGGGTTCGGGTTAGGGTTAGGGTTAGGGTTCGGGTTAGGGTTCGGGTTAGGTTTAGGGTTAGGGTTCGGTTTAGGTTTCGGGTTAGGGTTCGGGTTAGGGTTTGGGTTACGCTTAGGGTTAGGGTTCGGGTTAGGGTTCGGGTTCAGGTTCGGGTTAGGGTTCGAGTTAGGGTTAGGGTTAGGTTTAGGGTTCGGGTTCGGGTTAGGGTTAGGGTTCGTGTTAGGGTTAGGGTTAGGGTTCGGGTTAGGGTTCGGGTTCGGGTTCGGGTTCGGGTTAGGGTTAGGGTTCGGTTTAGGGTTAGGATTAGGGTTAGGGTTAGAGTTAGGTTTCGTGTTCGGGTTCGGGTTAGGGTTCGGGTTCGGGTTAGGGTTCGGATTAGGGTTAGGATTAGGGTTAGGGTTCGGGTTAGGATTAGGGTTAGGGTTAGAGTAAGGGTTAGGGTTAGGGTTCGGGTTAGGGTTAGGGTTAGGGTTAGGGTTAGGGTTCGGTTGAGGGTTAGGGTTAGGGTTCGGGTTCGCGTTCGGGTTAGGGTTAGGGTTCGGTTTCTGGTTAGGGTTCGGGTTCGGGTTAGGGTTCGGGTTCAGGTTAGGGTTAGGGGTTAGGGTTCAGGTTAGTGTTAGGTTTAGGGATCGGGTTAGGGTTAGGGTTAGGGTTAGTGTTAGAGTTAGGGTTCGGGTTAGGGTTAGGGTTAGTGTTCGGGTTAGGGTTAGGGTTAGGGTTCGGGTTAGGGTTCGGGTTAGGGTTAGGGTTAGGGTTCGGGTTAGGGTTCGGGATAGGGTTCGGGTTAGGGTTTGGGTTACGGTTAGGGTTAGGGTTTGGGTTAGGGTTCGTGTTAGGGTTAGGGTTAGGGTTCGGGTTAGGGTTCGGTTTCGGGTTCGGGTTAGGGTTAGGGTTCGGTTTAGGGTTAGGATTAGGGTTAGGGTTAGAGTTAGGTTTCGTGTTCGGGTTCGGGTTAGGGTTAGGGTTAGTGTTAGGATTAGGTTTAGGGTTAGGGTTCCGGTTAGGGTTTGGGTTAGGGTTAGGGTTAGGGTTCGGGTTAGGGTTAGGATTCGGGTTAGGGTTAGGGGTTAGGCTTAGGGTTAGGGTTCGGGTTCGGGTTAGGGTTAGTGTTAGGGTTCGGGTTAGGGTTAGGGTTAGGGTTAGGGTTAGGGTTAGGTTTAGGTTTCGGGTTAGGGTTAGGGTTAGGGTTAGGGTTAGCGTAAGGGTTTAGGGTTAGGTTTCGGGTTAGGGTTAGGGTTAGGGTTAGGGTTAGGGTTCGGAATAGGGTTATGGTTAGGGTTCGAGTTAGGGTTAGGGTTCGGGTTATGGTTAGGGGTTAGGGTTAGGTTAGGGTTAGGGTTAGGGTTCGGGTTAGGGTTAGGGTTAGGGTTAGTGTTAGGGTTAGTGTTCGGGTTAGGGTTAGGGTTAGGGTTCGGGTTAGGGTTAGGGTTAGGGTTAGGATTAGGTTTAGGTTTAGGGTTAGGGTTCGGGTTAGGTTTAGGGTTAGGGTTAAGGTTAGGGTTCGGGTTAGTGTTAGGGTTATGGTTCGAGTTAGGGTTAGGGTTCGGGTTAGTATTAGGGGTTAGGGTTATTGTTAGGGTTAGGATTCCGGTTCAGGTTAGGATTAGGGTTCGGGTTCGGGTTAGGGTTCGGGTTTGGGTTAGGGTTCTGGTTAGGGTTACGGTTCGGGTTAGTGTTAGGGTTCGGGTTCGGTTTAGGGTTAGGGTATGGGTTCGGGTTCAGGTTAGGTTTCGGGTTAGGGTTAGGGTTTGAGTTAGGGTTCAAGTTAGGGTACGGGTTAGGGTAGGGTTAGGGTTAGAGTTCGGGTTCGGGTTAGGGTTCGGGTTTGGGTTAGGGTTCGGGTTAGGGTTAAGGTTCGGGTTAGTGTTAGGGTTCGGGTTCGGTTTAGGGTTAGGGTTTGGGTTCGGGTTCGGGTTGGTGTTCGGGTTAGGGTTAGGGTTTGAGTTAGGGTTCGGGTTAGGGTACCGGTTAGGGTTAGGGTTAGGGTTAGGGTTATAGTTCGGGTTCGGGTTAGGGTTCGGGTTCGGGTTCGGGTTAGGGTTACGTTTCGGGTTAGGGTTAGGGTTAGGGGTTAGGGTTAGGGTTCGGGTTAGAGTTCGGGTTAGGGTTCGGGTTAGGGTTAGGGTTAGGGTTAGGGTTTGGGTTAGGGTTCGGGTTAGGGTTACGTGTTAGCGTTAGGGTTCGGGTTAGGGTTAGGTTTAGGGTTAGGGTTTGGGTTAGGGTTCGGGTTAGCGTTAGGGTTAGGGTTAGGGTTAGGGTTAGGGTTAGGGTTAGGGTTCGGGTTAGGGTTCGGGTTAGGTTTAGGGTTAGGGTTAGTGTTCGGGTTAGGGTTAGGGTTAGGGTTAGTGTTCGGGTTAGTGTTAGGGGTCGGGTACTGGTTAGGATTAGGGTTAGGGTTAGGGTTAGGGTTCGGATTAGGGTTAGGGTTAGGGTTAGGTTTAAGGTACGGGTTAGTGTTAGGGTTAGGGTTAGTGTTAGGGTTCGGGTTCGGGTTAGGGTTAGGGTTAGGGTTCGGGTTAGGGTTAAGTGTTAGCGTTAGGGTTCGGGTTAGGGTTAGGGTTAGGGTTAGGGTTTGGGTTAGGGTTCGGGTTAGCGTTAGGGTTAGGGTTAGGGTTAGGGTTAGGGTTAGGGTTAGGGTTCGGGTTAGGGTTCGGGTTAGGGTTAGGGTTAGGGTTAGTGTTCGGGTTAGGGTTAGGGTTAGGTTTAGTGTTCGGGTTCGGGTTAGGGTTCGGGTTAGGTTTAGGGTTAGGGTTAGGGTTCGGGTTAGTGTTAGGGTTAGGGTTAGTGTTCGGGTTAGTGTTAGGGTTCGGGTACTGGTTAGGATTAGGGTTAGGGTTAGGGTTAGGGCTCGGATTAGGGTTAGGGTTAGGGTTAGGTTTAAGGTACGGGTTAGGGTTAGGGTTAGGGTTAGGGTTAGTGTTAGGGTTCGAATTCGGGTTAGGGTTAGGGTTAGTGTTAGGGTTAGGGTTCGGGTTAGGGACGGTTTAGGGTTCGGGTTAGGGTTAGGGTTAGGGTTAGGGTTCGGGTTCGGGTTCGGGTTAGGGTTCGGGTTAGGGTTAGGGTTAGGGTTAGGTTTAGTGTTAGGGTTAGAATTAGGGTTAGGGTTAGGGTTCGGGTTAGGGTTAGGGTTAGGTTTAGGGTTAGTGTTAGGGTTCGGGTTAGGGTTAGGGTTAGGGTTCGTGTTCGGGTTCGGGTTAGGGTTAGGGTTCGGTTTCGGGTTAGGGTTAGGGTTCGGGTTCGGGTTAGGGTTCGGGTTCGGTTTAGGGTTAGGGGTTAGGGTTCAGGTTAGGGTTACGGTTAGGGTTCGGGTTAGGGTTAGGTTTAGGTTTAGGGTTAGGGTTCGGGTGAGGGTTCGGGTTAGAGTTAGGGTAAGGGTTCGGGTTAGGGTTCAGGTTACGGTTCGTGTTAGGGTTCGGGTTAGGGTTCGGGTTAGGGTTAGGTTTAGGGTTAGGGTTCGGGTTCGGGTTAGGGTAAGGGTTCGGGTTTGTGTTAGGGTTAGGGTTCGGGTTAGGGTTAGGGTTAGGGTTAGGGGTTAGGGTTAGTGTAGGGTTAGGGTTCGGGTTACGGTTAGGGTTCGGGTTAGGGTTAAGGTTAGGGTTCGGGTTAGGGTTAGGGTTAGGGTTAGGTTTAGGGTTCGGGTTAGGCTTTGGGTTAGGGTTAGGTTTCGTGTTACGATAGGGTTAGGTTTAGGGTTAGGGTTCGTGTTAGGGATAGGGTTAGGGTTAGGTTTAGGGTTAGGGTTCGGGTTAGTGTAGGGTTAGGGTTACAGTTAGGGTTAGGTTTTAGGGTTAGGGATAGGGTTAAGGTTAGGGTTAGGGTTAGGGGTTAGGGTTAGTGTTAGGGTTAGGGTTAGGGTTCGGGTTAGGGTTAGGGTTCCAGTTAGGGTTATGGTTAGGTTTCGTGATAGGGTTAGGGTTCGGGTTAGGGTTAGGTTTAGGGTTCGTGTTAGGCTTAGGGTTAGGGTTAGGGTTAGGGTTCGGGTTAGGGTTAGGGTTTGGGTTAGGGTGAGGGTTAGGGTTAGGGTTCGGGTTAGCGTTAGGGTTAGGGTTAGGTTTAAGGTTAGGGTTCGGGTTAGGGTTAGGGTTAGGGTTCGGGTTCGGGTTCGGGTTAGGTTTAGGGTTCGGGTTCGGGTTAGGGTTCGGGGTCGGGTTAGGGTTCGGGTTTGGGTTAGGGTTAGGGGTTAGGTTTCAGGATAGGGTTAGGGTTAGGGTTCGGGTTAGGGTTAGGGTTAGATTTAGGGTTAGGTTTAGGGTTCGGGTTAGAGGTAGTGTTAGGGGTAGGGTTCGGTTTAGGGTTAGGGTTCGGGTTAGGGTTCGGGTTAGGGTTCGGGTTAGGGTTAGGGTTAGGGTTTGTGTTAGGGTTCGGGTTAGGGTTAAGGTTAGGGTTCAGGTTAGGGTTCGGGTTAAGGTTCGTGTTAGGGTTCGTGTTAGGGTTCGGGATAGGGTTAGCGTTAGGGTTCGGGTTAGGGTTCCGGTTCGGGTTCGGGTTAGGGTTCGGGTTATGGTTAGGGTTAGGTTTATGGTTCGGGTTAGGGTTAGGGTTAGAGTTCGGGTTAGGGTTCGGGTTCGGCTTAGAGTTAGGGTTAGGGTTCGGTTTAGGGTTAGGGTTAGGGTTAGGTTTAGGTTTCGGGTTCGGGTTCGGGTTCGGGTTAGGGTTAGGGTTAGGGTTAGGGTTAGGATTAGGGTTAGGGTTAGGGTTAGGTTTAGGGTTTGGGTTAGGATTAGGGTTAGGGTTCGGGTTAGGGTTAGGGTTCGGGTTAGGGTTAGGTGTTAGGTTTAGGGTTAGGGTTAGGGTTAGGGTTAGGGTTCGGGTTAGGGTTAGGGTTAGTGTTCGGGTTAGGGTTCGGGTTAGGGTTAGGGTTAGGGTTCGGGTTAGGGTTAGGGTTAGGGTTCGGGTTAGGGTTCGTGTTAGCGTTCGTGTTAGGTTTCGGGTTAGG
>JAVLSZ010000091.1:130000-180000 GCA_032313775.1 Urocyon cinereoargenteus | reverse complement strand
GTTAGGTTTCGAGTTAGGCTTAGGGTTCGGGTTAGTATTAGGGGTTAGGGTTAGGGTTAGGATTAGGGTTCGGGTTAGGGTTAGCGTTAGGGTTAGGGTTAGGGTTTGGGTTAGGTTTCGGGTTCGGGTTAGGGTTAGGGATCGGGTTAGGGTTCGGGTTCGGGTTACGGTTAGGGTTAGGGTTCGGTTTGGGGTTCGGGTTAGGGTTCGGGTTAGGGTTAGGTTTCGGGTTCGGGTTAGGGTTAGGGTTAGGGTTAGGGTTAGGATTAGGTTTAGGGTTAGGGTTAGGTTTATGGTTTGGGTTAGGATTAGGGTTAGGGTTCTGGTTAGGGTTAGGGTTCGGGTTAGCGTTAGGCGTTAGGGTTAGGGTTAGGGTTAGGCTTAGGGTTCGGGTTAGGGTTAGGGTTTGGGTTAGGGTTCGGGTTAGGGTTCGGGTTAGGGTTAGGGTTAGGGTTCGGGTTAGGGTTCGGGTTAGGGTTCGGGTTAGGGTTCGGGTTAGCGTTCGTGTTAGGGTTCGGGTTAGGGTTCGGGTTAGGGTTAGGGTTATGTATAGGGTTCGGATTAGGGTTAGGGTTAGGGTTCGGTTTAGGGTTAGTGTTAGGGTTCGGGGTAGGATTCGGGTTCGGGTTAGGGTTCGGGTTAGGGTTCGGGTTAGGGTTAGGGTCAGGGTTAGGGTTCGGGTTAGGGTTCGGGTTAGGGTTCGGTTTAGGGTTAGGGTTAGGGTTAGGATTAGGTTTAGGTTTAGGGTTAGGTTTCGGGTTAGGGTTAGGGTTAGTGTTAAGGTTAGGGTTCGGGTTAGGGTTAGGGTTATGGTTCGAGTTAGGGTTAGGGTCGGGTTAGTATTAGGGGTTAGTGTTACGGTTTGGGTTAGGGTTCGGTTTCGGGTTAGGCTTAGGGTTAGGGTTAGGGTTAGGGTTCGGGTTAGGGTTAGGTTTCGGGTTAGGGTTAGGGTTAGGGTTAGGGTTAGGGTTCGGGTTAGGTTTCGGTTTAGGGTTAGGGTTAGGGTTCGGGTTAGGGTTAGGGTTAGGGTTAGAGTTAGGGTTAGGGTTAGGGTTCGGGTTAGCGTTAGGGTTAGGGTTAGATTTAGGGTTAGGGTTCGGGTTAGGGTTAGGGTTCGGGTTCGGTTTCGGGTTAGGGTTAGGGTTCGGGTTCGGGTTAGGGTTCGGGTTCGTGTTAGGGTTCGGGTTCGGGTTAGGGTTAGGTGTTAGGGTTCAGGTTAGGGTTAGGGTTAGGGTTCGGGTTAGGCTTAGGGTTAGAGTTAGGGTTAGGGTTAGGGTTCGTGTTAGGGGTAGGGTTAGGGTTATGGTTCGGGTTAGGGTTAGGGTTAGGTTTCGGGTTAGGGTTCGGGTTAGGGTTCGGGTTAGGGTTCGGGTTAGGGTTCGGGTTAGGGTTCGGGTTAGGGTTAAGTTTAGGGTTCGGGTTAGGGTTCGGGTTAGGGTTCGGGTTAGGGTTCGTTTTAGGGTTCGGGTTAGGGTTAGCGTTAGGGTTCGGGTTAGGGTTCGGGTTCGGGATCGGGTTAGGGTTCGGGTTAAGGTTAGGGTTAGGGTTAGGGTTAGGTTTCGGTTTCGGGTTCGGGTTAGGGTTAGGGTTAGGGTTAGGGTTAGGATTAGGTTTAGGGTTAGGGTTAGGGTTAGGGTTTGGGTTAGTTTTAGGGTCAGGGTTCAGGTTAGGGTTAGGGTTCGGGTTAGGGTTAGGAGTTAGGGTTAGGGTTAGGGTTAGCGTTAGGGTTCGGGTTAGGGTTAGGTTTAGGGGTAGGGTTCGGGTTAGGGTTCGGGTTAGGGTTTGGGTTAGGGTTCGGGTTAGCGTTCGGGTTAGGGTTCGGGTTAGGTTTCGGGTTAGGGTTAGGGTTAGGGTTAGGGTTCGGGTTAGGGTTCGGGTTAGGGTTAGGGTTAGGGTTAGGATTAGGTTTAGGTTTAGGGTTAGGGTTCGGGTTAGGGTTAGGGTTAGGGTTAGGGTTCGGGTTAGGGTTAGGGTTATGGTTCGAGTTAGGGTTAGGGTTCGGGTTAGTATTAGGGGTTAGGGTTAGGGTTAGGGTTAGGGTTAGGGTTAGGGTTCGGGTTAGGGTTAGCGTTAGGTTTAGGGTTAGGGTTAGGGTTAGGGATAGGGTTCGGGTTAGGGTTAGCGTTAGGGTTAGGGGTAGGTTTTAGGGTTAGTGTTATGGTTAGGGTTAGGGTTAGGGTTAGGGGTTAGGGTTAGGGTTAGGGTTAGGGTTAGGGTTAGGGTTAGCTTTTGGGTCAGGGTTAGGGTTAGGTTTAGGGTTAGGGTTAGGGTTCGGTTTAGGGTTAGGTTTCGGGTTAGGGTTAGGGTTCGGTTTAGGGTTAGGGTTAGGGTTCGGGTTAGGGTTAGGGTTAGGTTTCGGGTTAGGTTTAGGGTTCGGGTTCGGGTTAGGGTTCGGATTCGGGTTAGAGTTCGGGTTTGGGTTAGGGTTCGGGTTAGGTTTAGCGTTAGGGTTAGGGTTCGGGTTAGGGTTAGGGTTCGGGTTAGGGTTAGGTTTAGGGTTCGGGTTCGGGTTAGGTTTACGGTTCGGGTTAGGGTTCGGTTTGGGGTTAGGGTTCAGTTTAGGGTTAGGGTTAAGGTTAGTGTTAGGGTTCGGGTTCGGTTTAGGGTTAGGGTTTGGGTTCGGGTTCGGGTTAGGGTTAGGTTTAAGGTTAGGGTTTGAGTTGGGGTTCGGGTTAGGGTACGGGTTAGGGTTAGGGTTAGGGTTAGGGTTCGGGTTCGGGTTCGGGTTAGGGTTAGGGTTAGTGTTCGGGTTAGGGTTAGGGTTCGGGTACGGGTTAGGATTATGGTGAGGGTTAGTGTTAGGGTTCGGGTTAGGGTTAGGGTTAGGGTTCGTGTTCGGGTTCGGGTTAGGGTTAGGGTTCGGTTTCGGGTTAGGGTTAGTGTTCGAGTTCGGGTTAGGGTTCGTGTTCGGGTTAGGGTTCGGGTTAGGGTTAGGGTTAGGTTTAGGTTTCGGGTTAGGGTTAGTGTTCGGATTCGGGTTAGGGTTATGTTTCGGGTTAGGGTTAGGGTTAGGGCTTAGGGTTAGGGTTCGTGTTAGAGTTCGGGTTAGGGTTCGGGTTAGGGTTAGGGTTAGGTTTAGTGTTTGGGTTAGGGTTCGTGTTAGGGTTAAGGGTTAGCGTTAGGGTTCGGGTTAGGGTTAGGTTTAGGGTTAGGGTTTGGGTTAGGGTTCGGGTTAGCGTTAGGTTAGGGTTAGGGTTCGGGTTCGGGTTAGGGTTCAGGTTAGGATTCGGGGTAGGGTTAAGGGTTAGCGTTAGGGTTCGGGTTAGGGTTAGGGTTAGGGTTAGGGTTCGGGTTAGGTTTTGGGTTAGGGTTAGGGTTAGGGTTAGGGTTCGGGTTCGGGTTAGGGTTCGGGTTAGGGTTAGGGTTAGGGTTCGGGTTAGTGTTAGGGTTAGGGTTAATGTTCAGGTTAGGGTTAGGGGTCGGTTACGGGTTAGGATTAGGGTTAGGGTTAGGATTAGTGTTCGGATTAGGGTTAGGGTTAGGGTTAGGGTTCGAGTTAGGGTTCGGGTTAGGCTTAGGGTTAGGGTTAGATTTCGGGTTAGGTTTAGGGTTCGGGTTAGGGTTAGGGTTAGGGTTAGGGTTAGGGTTCGGGTTAGGTTTAGGTTTAGGGTTAGGTTTAAGGTTCGGGTTAGGGTTAGGGTTTGGGTTAGGGTTAGTGTTAGGGTTCGGGTTCGGTTTAGGGTTAGGGTTCGGGTTAGGGTTCGGGTTCGGGTTAGGGTTAGGTTTTAGGGTTAGGGTTAGGGTTAGGGTTAGGGGTTAGGGTTAGGGTAGGTTTAGGGTTCGGGTTAGGGTTAGGGTTCAGGTTAGGGTTAAGGTTAGGGTTCGGGTTAGGGTTAGGGTTAGGGTTAGGGTTAGGTTTTAGGGTTAGGGTTAGGGTTAGGGTTAGGGGTTAGGGTTAGGGTAGGTTTAGGGTTCGGGTTAGGGTTAGGGTTCAGGTTAGGGTTAAGGTTAGGGTTCGGGTTAGGGTTAGGGTTAGGGTTAGGGTTCGGGTTAGGGTTAGGGTTCGGGTTAGGTTTAGGTTTAGGTTTAGGGTTAGGGTTAGGGTTCGGGTTAGGGTAGGGTTAGGGTTATGGTTAGGGTTAGGTTTTAGGGTTAGGGATAGGGTTAGGGTTAGGGTTAGGGGTTAGGGTTAGTGTTAGTGTTAGGGTTGGGGTTCGGTTTAGGGTTAGGGTTCGGGTTAGGATTATGGTTAGGGTTCGGGATAGGGTTAGGGTTAGGGTTAGGGTTAGGTTTCGTGTTAGGCTTAGGGTTAGGGTTAGGGTTAGGGTTCAGGTTAGGGTTAGGTTTCGGGTTAGGGTTAGGGTTAGGGTTAGGGTTAGGGTTCGGGTTAGGTTTCAGTTTAGGGTTAGGGTTAGGGTTCGGGTTAGGGTTAGGGTTAGGGTTAGGGTTCGGTTTAGGGTTAGGGTTAGGGTTCGGGTTAGGGTTAGGGTTAGGGTTAGGGTTAGGATTAGGGTTAGGGTTCGGGTTAGGATTAGGGTTAGGGTTAGAGTAAGGGTTAGGGTTAGGGTTCGGGTTAGGGTTAGGGTTAGGGTTAGGGTTAGGGTTCGGTTTAGGGTTAGGGTTAGGGTTCGGGTTCGCGTTCGGGTTAGGGTTAGGGTTCGGTTTCTGGTTAGGGTTCGGGTTCGGGTTAGGGTTCGGGTTCAGGTTAGGGTTAGGGGTTAGGGTTCAGGTTAGTGTTAGGTTTAGGGATCGGGTTAGGGTTAGGGTTAGGGTTAGTGTTAGAGTTAGGGTTCGGGTTAGGGTTAGTGTTCGGGTTAGGGTTAAGGTTATGTTTCGGTTTAGGGTTCGGGTAAGTGTTCGGGTTAGGGTTAGGGTTAGGGTTCTGGTTAGGGTTCGGGTTAGGGTTAGGGTTAGGGTTCGGGTTAGGGTTCGGGTTAGGGTTCGGGTTAGGGTTTGGGTTACGCTTAGGGTTAAGGTTCGGGTTAGGGTTCGGGTTCGGGTTCGGGTTAGGGTTCGAGTTAGGGTTAGGGTTAGGTTTAGGGTTCGGGTTCGGGTTAGGGTTAGGGTTCGTGTTAGGGTTAGGTTTAGGGTTCGGGTTAGGGTTCGGGTTCGGGTTCGGGTTAGGGTTAGGGTTCGGTTTAGGGTTAGGATTAGGGTTAGGGTTAGAGTTAGGTTTCGTGTTCGGGTTCGGGTTAGGGTTAGGGTTAGTGTTAGGATTAGGTTTAGGGTTAGGGTTCCGATTAGGGTTTGGGTTAGGGTTAGGGTTAGGGTTCGGGTTCGGGTTAGGATTCGGGTTAGGTTTAGGGGTTAGGCTTAGGGTTAGGGTTCGGGTTCGGGTTAGGGTTAGGGTTAGGGTTCGGGTTAGGGTTAGGGTTAGGGTTAGTGTTAGGGTTCGGGTTAGGTTTCGGTTTAGGGTTAGGGTTAGGGTTAGGGTTAGCGTAAGGGTTTAGGGTTAGGTTTCGGGTTAGGGTTAGGGTTAGGGTTAGGGTTAGGGTTAGGGTTCGGGATAGCGTTATGGTTAGGGTTCGAGTTAGGGTTAGGGTTCGGGTTATGGTTAGGGGTTAGGGTTAGTGTACGGGTTAGGGTTAGGGTTAGGGTTAGAGTTCGGGTTCGGGTTAGGGTTCGGGTTCGGGTTAGGGTTCGGATTAGGGTTAGGATTAGGGTTAGGGTTCGGGTTAGGATTAGGGTTAGGGTTAGAGTAAGGGTTAGGGTTAGGGTTCGGGTTAGGGTTAGGTTTAGGGTTAGGGTTAGGGTTAGGTTTCGGTTGAGGGTTAGGGTTAGGGTTCGGGTTCGCGTTCGGGTTAGGGTTAGGGTTCGGTTTCTGGTTAGGGTTCGGGTTCGGGTTAGGGTTCGGGTTCAGGTTAGGGTTAGGGGTTAGGGTTCAGGTTAGTGTTAGGTTTAGGGATCGGGTTAGGGTTAGGGTTAGGGTTAGTGTTAGAGTTAGGGTTCGGGTTAGGGTTAGGGTTAGTGTTAGGATTAGGTTTAGGGTTAGGGTTCCGGTTACGGTTTGGGTTAGGGTTAGGGTTAGGGTTCGGGTTAGGGTTAGGATTCGGGTTAGGGTTAGGGGTTAGGCTTAGGGTTAGGGTTCGGGTTCGGGTTAGGGTTAGGGTTAGGGTTCGGGTTAGGGTTAGGGTTAGGGTTAGGGTTAGGGTTAGGGTTCGGGTTAGGTTTCGGGTTAGGGTTAGGGTTAGGGTTAGGGTTAGCGTAAGGGTTTAGGGTTAGGTATAGGGTTACGGTTCGGGTTAGGTTTAGGGTTAGGGTTAATGTTAGGGTTCGGGTTAGGGTTAGGGTTATGGTTCGAGTTAGGGTTAGGGTTCGGGTTAGTATTAGGGGTTAGGGTTAGGGTTAGGGTTAGGATTCCGGTTCGGGTTAGGATTAGGGTTCGGGTTCGGGTTAGGCTTCGGGTTTGGGTTAGGGTTCTGGTTAGGGTTACGGTTCGGGTTAGTGTTAGGGTTCGGGTTCGTTTTAGGGTTAGGGTATGGGTTCGGGTTCAGGTTAGGTTTCGGGTTAGGGTTAGGGTTTGAGTTAGGGTTCAAGTTAGGGTACGGGTTAGGGTAGGGTTAGGGTTAGAGTTCGGGTTCGGGTTAGGGTTCGGGTTTGGGTTAGGGTTCGGGTTAGGGTTAAGGTTCGGGTTAGTGTTAGGGTTCGGGTTCGGTTTAGGGTTAGGGTTTGGGTTCGGGTTCGGGTTGGTGTTAGGGTTAGGGTTAGGGTTTGAGTTAGGGTTCGGGTTAGGGTACCGGTTAGGGTTAGGGTTAGGGTTAGGGTTATAGTTCGGGTTCGGGTTAGGGTTTGGGTTCGGGTTCGGGTTAGGGTTAGGTTTCGGGTTAGGGTTAGGGTTAGGGGTTAGGGTTAGGGTTCGGGTTAGAGTTCGGGTTAGGGTTCGGGTTAGGGTTAGGGTTAGGGTTAGGGTTTGGGTTAGGGTTCGGGTTAGGGTTAAGTGTTAGCGTTAGGGTTCGGGTTAGGGTTAGGTTTAGGGTTAGGGTTTGGGTTAGGGTTCGGGTTAGCGTTAGGGTTAGGGTTAGTGTTAGGGTTAGGGTTAGGGTTCGGGTTAGGGTTCGGGTTAGGTTTAGGGTTAGGGTTAGTGTTCGGGTTAGGGTTAGGGTTAGGGTTAGTGTTCGGGTTAGTGTTAGGGGTCGGGTACTAGTTAGGATTAGGGTCAGGGTTAGGGTTAGGTTTCGGATTAGGGTTAGGGTTAGGGTTAGGTTTAAGGTACGGGTTAGGTTTATGGTTAGGGTTAGGGTTAGTGTTAGGGTTCGGGTTCGGGTTAGGGTTAGGGTTAGGGTTCGGGTTAGGGTTAAGTGTTAGCGTTAGGGTTCGGGTTAGGGTTAGGGTTAGGGTTAGGGTTTGGGTTAGGGTTCGGCTTAGCGTTAGGGTTAGGGTTAGGGTTCGGGTTAGGGTTAGGGTTAGGTTTCGGGTTAGGGTTCGGGCTAGGGTTCGTGTTAGGGTTAGTGTTAGGGTTCGTGTTAGGGTTCGTGTTAGGGTTAAGGTTAGGGTTCGGGTTAGGGTTCGGGTTAGGGTTCGTGTTAGGGTTCGTGTTAGGTTTCGGGTTAGGGTTAGCGTTAAGGTTCGGGTTAGGGTTCGGTTTCGGGTTAGGGTTCGGGTTAAGGTTAGGTTTAGTTTTAGGGTTCGGGTTAGGGTTAGGGTTAGGGTTCGGGTTAGGGTTCGGGTTCGGCTTAGTGTTAGGGTTAGGGTTCGGTTTAGGGTTAGGGTTAGGGTTAGGGTTAGGTTTCGGGTTCGGGTTCGGGTTAGGGTTAGGGTTAGGGTTAGTGTTAGGATTAGGTTTAGGGTTAGGGTTAGGGTTAGGGTTTGGGTTAGTTTTAGGGTCAGGGTTCGGGTTAGGGTTAGGGTTCGGGTTAGGGTTAGGAGTTAGGGTTAGGGTTAGGGTTAGCGTTAGGGTTCGGGTTAGGGTTAGGTTTAGGGTTAGGGTTCGGGTTAGGGTTCGGGTTAGGGTTCGGGTTAGCGTTCGGGTTAGGGTTCGGGTGAGGTTTCGGGTTAGGGTTAGGGTTAGGGTTAGGGTTCGCGTTAGGGTTCGGGTTAGGGTAGGGTTAGGGTTAGGATTAGGTTAAGTTTAGGGTTAGGGTTCGGGTTAGGGTTAGGGTTAGGGTTAGGGTTCGGGTTAGGTTTAGGGTTATGGTTCGAGTTAGGGTTAGGTTTCGGGTTAGTATTAGGGGTTAGGGTTAGGGTTAGGGTTAGGGTTAGGGTTCGGGTTAGGGTTAGCGTTAGGTTTAGGGTTAGGGTTAGGGTTAGGGTTAGGGTTCGGGTTAGGGTTAGCGTTAGGGTTAGGGTTAGGGGTAGGTTTTAGGGTTAGGGTTATGGTTAGGGTTAGGGTTAGTGTTAGGGTTAGGGTTAGGGTTCGGGTTAGGGTTAGGGTTTGGTTTAGGGTTAGGGTTAGGGTTCGGGTAAGGGTTAGGGTTAGGTTTCGGGTTAGGTTTAGGGTTCGGGTTCGGGTTAGGGTTCGGATTCGGGTTAGAGTTCAGGTTTGGGTTAGGGTTCGGGTTAGGTTTAGCATTAGGGTTAGGTTTCGGGTTAGGGTTAGGGTTCGGGTTCGGGTTCGGGTTAGGGTTAGGGTTCGGGTTAGGGTTAGGGTTCGGGTTAGGGTTAAGGTTAGGGTTCGGGTTAGTGTTAGGGTAAGGGTTCGGGTTAGGGTTAGGGTTCTGGTTAGGGTTAGGTTTTGGGTTCGAGTTCGGGTTAGGTTTAGGGTTCGGGTTAGGGTTCGGTTTGGGGTTAGGGTTCAGTTAGGGTTACGGTTCAGGTTAGTGTTAGGGTTCGTGTTCGGTTTAGGGTTAGGGTTTGGGTTCGGGTTCGGGTTAGGGTTAGGGTTAAGGTTAGGGTCTGAGTTGGGGTTCGGGTTAGGGTACGGGTTAGGGTTAGGGTTAGGGTTAGGGTTCGGGTTAGGGTTCGGTTTCGGGTAGGGTTAGGGTTCGGATTAGGTTTAGGGTTCGGGTTAGGGTTCGGGTTAGGGTTCGGTTTAGGTTTAGGGTTCGGGTTAGGGTTCGGGTTAGGGTTCGGGTTAGGGTTCGGGATCGGGTTCGGGTTAGGGTTCGGGTTCGGGTTCGGGTTTGGGTTAGGGTTCGGGTTCGGGTAAAGGTTCGGGTTCGGGTTAGGGTTAGGGGTTAGTGTTCAGGTTAGGGTTAGGGTTAGGTTTCGGTTTAGGGTTCGGGTTATGGTTAGGGTTAGGGTTAGGTTTAGGGTTAGTGTTAGGGTTCGGGTAAGGGTTCGGGTTAGGGTTAGTGTTAGGGTTCGGTTTAGGGTTCGGGTTAGGGTTCGGGTTAGGGTTCGGTTTAGGGTTCGGTTTAGGGTTCGCGTTAGGGTTCGGGTTAGGGTTAGGGTTAGGGTTAGGGTTAGGGTTAGGTTTAGGGTTCGTGTTAGGGTTCGGGTTAGGGGTCGGCTTAGGGTTAGGGTTAGGGTAAGGGTTCGGGTTCGGGTTAGGGTTAGGGTGTGGGTTCGGGTTAGGGTTCCGGTTAGAGTTCGGGTTAGGTTTAGGGTTAGGGTTAGGGTTCGGGATCGGTGTTAGGGTTAAGTTTAGGGTTCAGGTTAGGGTTCGGGTTAGGGTTACGATTCGGGTAAGGGCTTAGTGTTCGGGTTCGGGTTAGGGTTAGGGTTAGGGTTCCGGTTAGGGTTAAGGTTAGGGTTCGGGTTAGGTTTAGGGTTAGGGTTAGGGTTCGGGTTAGTGTTAGGGTGAGGGTTACGGTTAGGTTTAGGGTTCGGGTTAGGGTTCGGGGTAGGGTTAGGGTTAGGATTCGTGTTAGGGTTAGGGTTAGGGTTCGGGTTAGGGTTAGGGTTCGGTTTAGGGTTAGGGTTAGGGTTCGGTTTAGGGTTAGGGTTAGGTTTCGGGTTAGGTTTAGGGTTCGGGTTCAGGTTAGGGTTCGGATTCGGGTTAGGGTTCGGGTTTGGGTTAGGGTTCGGGTTAGGTTTAGCGTTAGGGTTAGGGTTCGGGTTAGTGTTAGGGTTCGGGGTAGGGTTCGGGTTAGGGTTCGGTTTAGGGTTAAGGGTTAGTGTTAGGGTTCTTGTTAGTGTTAGGGTTAGGGTTAGGGTTCGGGTTAGGTTTTAGTTTAGGGTTAGGGTTAGGGTTAGGTTTAAGGTTCGGGTTAGTGTTAGGGTTAGGGTTAGGGTTAGTGTTAGGGTTAGGGTTAGGGGTCGGGTACGGGTTAGGATTAGGGTTAGGGTAAGGGTTAGGGTTCGGATTAGGTTTAGGGTTAGGGTTCGGGTTAGGGTTCGGGTTCGGGTTAGGGTTAGGGTTAGGGTTAGATTTCGGGTTAGGGTCAGGGTTCGGGTTAGGGTTAGGGTTAGGGTTAGGGTTAGGGTTCGGGTTAGGTTTAGGTTTAGGGTTAGGTTTAAGTTTCGGGTTAGGGTTAGGGTTAGGGTTAGGGTTAGTGTTAGGGTTCGGGTTCGGGTTAGGGTTAGGGTTAGGTTTCGGGTTAGGGTTCGGGATCGGGTTAGGCTAAGGGCTAGGGTTAGGGTTAGGGTTCGGGTTAGGGTTCGGCTTAGGGTTAGGGTTAGGGTTAGTGTTCGTGTTAGGGTTAGGGTTAGGGTTCGGGTTAGGGTTCGGGTTAGGGTTAGGGTAAGGGTTCGGGTTAGGGTTCGGCTTAGTTTTAGGGTTAGGGTTAGTGTTCGTGTTAGGGTTAGGGTTAGGGTTCGGGTTAGGGTTCGGGTTAGGGTTAGGGTAAGGGTTCGGGTGAGGGTTCAGGTTAGGGTTCGGGTTAGGGTTCGGGTTAGGGTTCGGGTTAGGGTTAGGTTAAGGGTTAGGGTTAGGGTTAGGGTTCGGGTTAGGGTTAGGGTTCGGGTTAGGGTTGGGTTCGGGTTAGGTTTCGGGTTAGGGTTAGGGTTCGGGTTCGGTTTAGGGTTAGGTTTCGGGTTAGGGTTAGGGTTAGGGTTAGGGTTCGGGTTAGGGTTCGGGTTAGGGTTCGGTTTAGGTTTAGGGTTCGGGTTAGGGTTCGGGTTTGAGTTAGGGTTAGGTTTAGGGTTAGGGTTCGTGTTAGGGTTCGGGTTAGGGGTCGGGTTAGGGTTAGGGTTAGGGTTCGGGTTAGGGTTAGGGTTAGGGTTAGGGTTCGGGTTAGGGTAAGGGTTCAAGTTAGGGTTCGGGTTAGGGTTAGGATTCGGTTAAGGGATTAGGGTTCGGGATCGGGTTAGGTTTAGGGTTAGGGTTCCCGTTAGGGTTAGGGTTAGGGTTCGGGTTCGGGTTAGGGTTAGGGTTAGGTTTAGGGTTCGGGTTAAGGTTCCGTTTTGGGATAGGGTTAGGGTTCGGGTTAGGGTTACGGTTAGGGTTTAGGTTAGGGTTCGGGTTAGGGTTAGGGTTAGGGTTCGTGTTAGCGTTAGGGTTAGGGTTCGGGTTAGGGTTCGGGTTAGGGTTAGGGTTAGGTTTAGGGTTAGTTTTCGGGTTAGGGTTAGGGTTAAGGTTAGGGTTCGTGTTAGGGTTCGGGTTAGGGTTCGGGTTAGAGTAGGGTTCGGGTTAGGGTTAGGGTTCGGGTTAGGGTTAGGTTTAGGGTTCGGGTTAGGGTTAGGGTTAGGGTTAGGATTAGAGTTAGGGTTCGGGTAAGGTTTAGGGTTAGGGTTCGGATTCGGGTTCGGGTTAGGTTTAGGGTTAGGGTTAGGGTTCGTGTTAGGGTTCGGGTTAGGGGTCGGGTTAGGGTTAGGGTTAGGGTAAGGGTTCGTGTTCGGGTTAGTGTTAGGGTTTGGGTTCGGGTTAGGGTTCGGGTTAGGGTTCGGTTTAGGTTTAGGGTTCGGGTTAGGGTTCGGGTTAGGGTTCGGGTTAGGGTTCGGGATCGGGTTCGGGTTAGGGTTCGGGTTCGGGTTCGGGTTTGGGTTAGGGTTCGGGTTCGGGTAAAGTTTCGGGTTCGGGTTAGGGTTAGGGGTTAGTGTTCAGGTTAGGGTTAGGGTTAGGTTTCGGTTTAGGGTTCGGGTTATGGTTAGGGTTAGGGTTAGGGTTAGGGTTCGGTTTAGGGTTCGGGTTAGTGTTCGGGTTAGGGTTCGGTTTAGGGTTCGGGTTAGGGTTCGCGTTAGGGTTCGGGTTAGGGTTAGGGTTAGGGTTAGGGTTAGGTTTAGGGTTCGTGTTAGGGTTCGGGTTAGGGGTCGGGTTAGGGTTAGGGTTAGGGTAAGGGTTCGGGTTCGGGTTAGGGTTAGGGTGTGGGTTCGGGTTAGGGTTCCGGTTAGTGTTCGGGTTAGGTTTAGGGTTAGGGTTAGGGTTCGGGATCGGTGTTAGGGTTAGGTTTAGGGTTCAGGTTAGGGTTCGGGTTAGGGTTACGATTCGGGTAAGGGCTTAGTGTTCGGGTTCGGGTTAGGGTTAGGGTTAGGGTTCCGGTTAGGGTTAGGGTTAGGGTTCGGGTTAGGTTTAGGGTTAGGGTTAGGGTTCGGGTTAGTGTTAGGGTGAGGGTTACGGTTAGGTTTAGGGTTCGGGTTAGGGTTCGGGGTAGGGTTAGGGTTCGGTTTACGGTTAGGGTTAGGGTTCGGTTTAGGGTTAGGGTTAGGTTTCGGGTTAGGTTTAGGGTTCGGGTTCGGGTTAGGGTTCGGATTCGGGTTAGGGTTCGTGTTTGGGTTAGGGTTCGGGTTAGGTTTAGCGTTAGGGTTAGGGTTCGGGTTAGTGTTAGGGTTCGGGTTAGGGTTCGGGTTAGGGTTCGGTTTAGGGTTAAGGGTTAGTGTTAGGTTTCTTGTTAGGGTTTGGGTTAGGGTTAGGGTTCGGGTTAGGTTTTGGGTTAGGGTTAGGGTTAGGGTTAGTTTTAAGGTTCGTGTTAGTGTTAGGGTTAGAGTTAGGGTTAGTGTTAGGGTTAGGGTTAGGGGTCGGGTACGGGTTAGGATTAGGGTTAGGGTAAGGGTTAGGGTTCGGATTAGGTTTAGGGTTAGGGTTCGGGTTAGGGTTCGGGTTCGGGTTAGGGTTAGGGTTAGGGTTAGATTTCGGTTTAGGGTCAGGGTTCGGGTTAGGGTTAGGGTTAGGGTTAGGGTTAGGTTTAGGGTTCGGGTTAGGTTTAGGTTCAGGGTTAGGTTTAAGTTTCGGGTTAGGGTTAGGGTTAGGGTTAGGGTTAGTGTTAGGGTTCGGGTTCGGGTTAGGGTTAGGGTTAGGTTTCGGGTTAGGGTTCGGGTTCGGGTTAGGCTAAGGGCTAGGGTTCGGGTTAGGGTTAGGGTTAGGGTTCGGGTTAGGGTTAGGGTTAGGGTTAGGGTTAGGGTTAAGGTTCGGTTTAGGGTTCGAGTTAGGGTTAGGTTTAGGGTTCGGAGTAGGGTTAGGGTTAGGGTTCGGGTTAGGGTTCGACTTAGGGTTAGGGTTAGTGTTAGGGTTCGTGTTAGGGTTAGGGTTAGGGTTCGGGTTAGGGTTCGGGTTAGGGTTAGGGTAAAGGTTCGGGTGAGGGTTCAGGTTAGGGTTCGGGTTAGGGTTCGGGTTAGGGTTCGGGTTAGGGTTAGGTTAAGGGTTAGGGTTCGGTTTCGGGGTAGGGTTAGGGTTCGGGTTAGTGTTAGGGTTAGGGTTCGGGTTAGGGTTAGGGTTAGGGTTAGGGTTAGGGTTAGGTTTTTGGGTTAGGGTTAGGGTTAGGTTTAGTGTTAGGGGTTATGGTTAGGGTAAGGTTAGGGTTCGGGTTAGGGTTAGGGTTCGGGTTAGGGCTAGATTTCAGGTTAGAGTTAGGGTTCGGGTTTTGGTTAGGGTTAGGGTTAGGTTTAGGGTTAGGGTTCGGATTAGGGTTAGGGTTAGGGTTATGTTTAAGGTTCGGGTTAGGTTTAGGGTTAGGGTTAGGGTTAGTGTTAGGGTGCGTGTTCGGGTTAGGGTTAGGGTTCGGGTTAGGGTTCGGGTTCAGGTTAGGCTTAGGGCTAGGGTTAGGGTTAGGGTTAGGGTTAGGTTTAGGGTTAGGGTTAGGGTTCGGGTTAGGGTTCGGGTTAGGGTTCGGGATCGGGTTCGGGTTAGGGTTCGGGTTCGTGTTCGGGTTTGGGTTAGGGTTCGGGTTCGGGTAAAGGTTCGGGTTCGGGTTAGGGTTAGGGGTTAGTGTTCAGGTTAGGGTTAGGGTTAGGTTTCGGTTTAGGGTTCGGGTTATGGTTAGGTTTTGGGTTAGGTTTAGGGTTAGGGTTAGGGTTCGGGTAAGGGTTTGGGTTAGGGTTAGGGTTAGGCTTCGGTTTAGGGTTCGGGTTAGGGTTCGGGTTAGGGTTCGTTTTAGGGTTCGGGTTAGGGTTCGCGTTAGGGTTCGGTTTAGGGTTAGGGTTAGGGTTAGGGTTAGGTTTAGGGTTCGTGTTAGGGTTCGGGTTAGGGGTCGGGTTAGGGTTAGGGTTAGGGTAAGGGTTCGGGTTCGGGTTAGGGTTAGGGTGTGGGTTCGGGTTAGGGTTCCGGTTAGGGTTCGGGTTAGGTTTAGGGTTAGGGTTAGGGTTCGGGATCGGTGTTAGGGTTAGGTTTAGGGTTCAGGTTAGGGTTCGGGTTAGGGTTACGATTCGGGTAAGGGCTTAGTGTTCGGGTTCGGGTTAGGGTTAGGGTTAGGGTTCCGGTTAGGGTTAGGGTTAGGGTTCGGGTTAGGTTTAGGGTTAGGGTTAGGGTTCGGGTTAGTGTTAGGGTGAGGGTTAGGGTTAGGTTTAGGGTTCGGGTTAGGGTTCGGGGTAGGGTTAGAGTTAGGATTCGTGTTAGGGTTAGGGTTAGGGTTCGGGTTAGGGTTAGGGTTCGGTTTAGTGTTAGGGTTAGGGTTCGGTTTAGGGTTAGGGTTAGGTTTCGGGTTAGGTTTAGGGTTCGGGTTCGGGTTAGGGTTCGGATTCGGGTTAGGGTTCGGGTTTGGGTTAGGGTTCGGGTTAGGTTTAGCGTTAGGGTTAGGGTTCGGGTTAGTGTTAGGGTTCGGGTTCGGGTTTGGTTCGGGTTAGGGTTCGGTTTAGGGTTAAGGGTTAGGGTTAGGGTTCTTGTTAGGGTTAGGGTTAGGGTTAGGGTTCGGGTTAGGTTTAGGTTTAGGGTTAGGTTTAAGTTTCGGGTTAGGGTTAGGGTTAGGGTTAGGGTTAGTGTTAGGGTTCGGGTTCGGGTTAGGGTTAGGGTTAGGTTTCGGGTTAGGGTTCGGGTTCGGTTTAGGCTAAGGGCTAGGGTTCGGGTTAGGTTTAGGGTTCGGGTTAGGGTTAGGGTTAGGGTTAGGGTTAGGGTTAAGGTTCGGTTTAGGGTTCCGGTTAGGGTTAGGGTTAGGGTTCGGGGTAGGGTTAGGGTTAGGGTTCGGGTTAGGGTTCGGCTTAGGGTTAGGGTTAGGGTTAGGGTTCGTGTTAGGGTTAGGGTTAGGGTTCGGGTTAGGGTTCGGGTTAGGGTTAGGGTAAGGGTTCGGGTGAGGGTTCAGGTTAGGGTTCGGGTTAGGTTTCGGGTTAGGGTTCGGGTTAGGGTTAGGTTAAGGGTTAGGGTTCGGTTTCGGGGTAGGGTTAGGGTTCGGGTTAGTGTTAGGGTTAGGGTTCGGGTTAGGGTTAGGGTTAGGGTTAGGGTTAGGTTTTAGGGTTAGGTTTAGTGTTAGAGTTAGTGTTAGGGGTTATGGTTAGGGTAGGGTTGGGGTTCGGGTTAGGGTTAGGGTTCGGGTTAGGGTTAGATTTCAGGTTAGAGTTAGGGTTCGGGTTTTGGTTAGGGTTAGGGTTAGGTTTAGGGTTAGGGTTCGGATTAGGGTTAGGGTTAGGGTTATGTTTAAGGTTCGGGTTAGGTTTAGGGTTAGGGTTAGGGTTAGGGTTAGTGTTAGGGTGCGTGTTCGGGTTAGGGTTAGGGTTCGGGTTAGGGTTCGGGTTCGGGTTAGGCTTAGGGCTAGGGTTCGGGTTAGGGTTAGGGTTAGGGTTCGGTTTAGGGTTAGGGTTAGGGTTAGGGTTAGGGTTAAGTTTCGGGTTAGTGTTCGGGTTAGGGTTAGGGTTAGGTTTCGGGGTAGGTTTAGGGTTAGGGTTCGGCTTAGGGTTCGGGTTAGGGTTAGGGTTATGTTTAGGGTTCGGGTTAGGGTTAGGGTTCGCGTTAGGGTTCGGGTTAGGTTTAGGGTAAGGGTTCGGGTTAGGGTTCAGGTTAGTGTTAGGGTTAGGGTTCAGGTTAGGGTTAGGGTTAGCGTTAGGGTTAGGTTTTAGGGTTAGGGTTAGGGTTAGGGTTAGGGTTAGGGTTAGGGTTAGGGTTAGGGTTCGGTTTAGGCTTTTGGTTTGGTTAGGGTTAGGGTTCGGGTTAGGGTTAGGGTTCGTGTTAGGGATAGGGTTAGGTTTAGGGTTAAGGTTAGGGTTCGGGTTAGGGTTAGGGTTAGGGTTCGGGTTAGGGTTAGGGTTAGGGTTCGGGGTAGGGTTAGGGTTAGGGTTCGGGTTAGGGTTAGGTTTAGGGTTAGGGTTCGGTTTAGGGTTCGGGTTAGGGTTCGGGTTAGGATTCGGGTTAGGGTTAGGGTTAGGGTTCGGGATAGTGTTAGGTTTCGGGTTAGGGTTATGATTAGTGTTCGGGTTAGAGTTAGGGTTAGGGTTCGGTTTAGGGTTAGGGTTCGGGTTCGGGTTAGGGTTAGGGTTCGGGTTCGGGTTAGGGTTCGGGTTTGGGTTAGGGTTTGGGATTGCGGTTAGGGTTAGGGTTAGGGTTCGGGTTCGGGTTAGGGTTAGGGTTCGGGTTCGGGTTAGGGTTAGGGTTCGGGTTAGGGTTCGGGTTCGGGTTAGGGTTAGGGTTAGGGTTCGGGTTAGGTTAGGGTTAGGGTTCGGGTTAGGGTTAGGGTTCGGGTTAGGGTTAGGGTTAGGCTTTGGGTTCGGGTTCGTGTTAGGGTTAGGGTTCGGGTTCGGGTTAGGGTTAGGGTCCGGGTTAGGGTTAGGGTGCGGGTTAGGTTTAGGGTTCGGTTTCGGTTTAGGGTTAGGGTTTGGGTTCGTTTTCGGTTTAGGGTTACGGTTAGGGTTAGGGTTCGGATTAGGTTTAGGGTTAGGGTTAGGGTTAGGGTTCGGTTTAGGGTTAGGGTTAGGGTTAGGTTTAGGTGTTAGGGTTTAGGGTTAGGGTTCTGGTTAGGGTTAGGGTTAGGGTTCGGGTTCGGGTTAGGGTTAGGGTTAGGGTTAGGGTTCGGTTTAGGGTTAGGTTTAGGGTTAGGGTTCGGGTTAGGGTTATGGTTAGGGTTAGGGTTCGGGTTAGGGTTAGGGTTAGGGTTAGGTTTCGGGTTAGGGTTCGGGTAAGGGTTAGTGTTAGGGTTAGGGTTCGGGTTAGTGTTAGGGTTCGGGTTAGGGTTCGGGTTCGGGTTAGGGTTCGGTTTAAAGTTCGGGTTAGGTTTAGGGTTAGGGTTAGGGTTAGGGTTCGTGTTAGGGTTCGGGTTAGGGGTCAGGTTAGGGTTAGTGTTAGGGTAAGGGTTAGGTTTCGGGTTCGGGTTAGGGTTAGGTGTTAATGTTCAGGTTAGGGTTCTGGTCAGGGTTCAGTTTAGGGTTCGGGTTAGGGTTAGGGTTAGGGTTAGGGTTAGGGTTATGGTTAGGGTTAGGTTTAGGGTTCTGGTTACGGTTAGGTTTCGGGTTGGGGTTAGTGTTAGGGTTCGGGTTATGTTTAGGGTTAGGGTTCGGGTTAGGTTTACGTTTCGGGTTAGGGTTAGGGTTAGGGTTCGGGTTAGGGTTAGGGTTCGGGTTAGGGTTGGGTTCGGGTTAGGTTTCGGGTTAGGGTTAGGGTTCGGGTTCGGTTTAGGGTTAGGGTTCGGGTTAGGGTTAGGGTTAGGGTTAGGGTTCGGGTTAGGGTTCGGGTTAGGGTTCGGGTTAGAGTTAGGGTTAGGTTTAGGGTTAGGGTTCGTGTTAGGGTTCGGGTTAGGGGTCGGGTTAGGGTTAGGGTTAGGGTTCGGGTTAGGGTTAGGGTTAGGGTTAGGGTTCGGGTTAGGGTAAGGGTTCAGGTTAGGGTTCGGGTTAGGGTTAGAATTCGGTTAAGGGATTAGGGTTCGGGATCGGGTTAGGGTTAGGGTGAGGGTTCCCGTTAGGGTTAGAGTTAGGGTTCGGGTTCGGGTTAGGGTTAGGGTTAGGGTTAGGGTTCGGGGTAAGGTTCCGTTTTGGGTTAGGGTTAGGGTTCGGGTTAGGGATAGGGTTAGGGTTTGGGTTAGGGTTCGGGTTAGGGTTAGGGTTAAGGTTAGGGTTCGGGTTAGGGTTCGGGTTAGGGTTCGGGTTAGAGTAGGGTTCGGGTTAGGGGTTAGGTTTCGGGTTAGGTTTGGGGTTAGGGTTCGGGTTAGGGTTAGGGTTAGGGTTAGGGTTAGGGTTCGGGTTAGGGTTCGGGTTAGGGTTAGGGTTAGGGTTTGTGTTAGGGTTCGGGTTAGGGTTAAGGTTAGGGTTCAGGTTAGGGTTCGGGTTAAGGTTCGTGTTAGGGTTCGTGTTAGGGTTCGGGATAGGGTTAGCGTTAGGGTTCGGGTTAGGGTTCCGGTTCGGGTTCGGGTTAGGGTTCGGGTTATGGTTAGGGTTAGGTTTATGGTTCGGGTTAGGGTTAGGGTTAGAGTTCGGGTTAGGGTTCGGGTTCGGCTTAGAGTTAGGGTTAGGGTTCGGTTTAGGGTTAGGGTTAGGGTTAGGTTTAGGTTTCGGGTTCGGGTTCGGGTTCGGGTTAGGGTTAGGGTTAGGGTTAGGGTTAGGATTAGGGTTAGGGTTAGGGTTAGGTTTAGGGTTTGGGTTAGGATTAGGGTTAGGGTTCGGGTTAGGGTTAGGGTTCGGGTTAGGGTTAGGTGTTAGGTTTAGGGTTAGGGTTAGGGTTAGGGTTAGGGTTCGGGTTAGGGTTAGGGTTAGTGTTCGGGTTAGGGTTCGGGTTAGGGTTAGGGTTAGGGTTCGGGTTAGGGTTAGGGTTAGGGTTCGGGTTAGGGTTCGTGTTAGCGTTCGTGTTAGGTTTCGGGTTAGGGTTCGGGTTAGGGTTAGGGTTAGGGATAGGGTTCGGATTAGGGTTAGGGTTAGGGTTCGGTTTAGGGTTAGGGTTAGGGTTCGGGGTAGGGTTCGGGTTCGGGTTAGGGTTCGGGTTAGGGTTCGGGTTAGGGTTAGGTTCAGGGTTAGTGTTCGGGTTAGGGTTCGGGTTAGGGTTCGGGTTAGGGTTAGGGTTAGGGTTAGGATTAGGTTTAGGTTTAGGTTTAGGGTTCTGGTTAGGGTTAGGTTTAGGGTTAAGGTTAGGGTTCGGGTTAGGGTTAGGGTTATGGTTCGAGTTAGGGTTAGGTTTCGGGTTAGTATTAGGGGTTAGGGTTAGGGTTAGGGTTAGGGTTAGAGTTCGGGTTAGGGTTAGCGTTAGGGTTAGGGTTAGGGTTAGGGTTAGGGTTAGGGTTAGGGTTCGGGTTAGGGTTAGCGTTAGTGTTAGGGTTAGGGGTAGGTTTTAGGGTTCGGGTTAGGGTTAGGGTTCGGGTTAGGGTTCGGGTTCGGGTAAGGCTTAGGGCTAGGGTTCGGGTTAGGGTTAGGGTTAGGGTTCGGGTTAGGGTTAGGGTTAGTGTTAGGGTTAGGGTTAATGTTCGGTTTAGGGTTCGGGTTAGGGTTAGGGTTAGGGTTCGGGGTAGGGTTAGGGTTCGTGTTCGGGTTAGGGTTCGGGTTAGTGTTAGGGTTAGGGTTCGGGTTAGGGACGGTTTAGGGTTCGGGTTAGGGTTAGGGTTAGGGTTCGGGTTCGGGTTCGGGTTAGGGTTCGGGTTAGGGTTAGGGTTAGGGTTAGTGTTCGGGTTAGGGTTCGGGCTATGGTTCATGTTAGGGTTAGGGTTCGGGTTAGGTTTAGGGTTAGGGTTAGAATTAGGGTTAGGGTTAGGGTTCGGGTTAGGGTTAGGGTTAGGTTTAGGGTTAGTGTTAGGGTTCGGGTTAGGGTTAGGGTTAGGGTTCGTGTTCGGGTTCGGGTTAGGGTTAGGGTTCGGTTTCGGGTTAGGGTTAGGGTTCGGGTTCGGGTTAGGGTTCGGGTACGGTTTAGGGTTAGGGGTTAGTGTTCAGGTTAGGGTTACGTTTAGGTTTCGGGTTAGGGTTCGGGTTAGGGTTCGGGTTAGGGTTCGGGTGAGGGTTCGTGTTAGGGTTATGGTTAGGTTTCGTGATAGGTTTAGGGTTAGGGTTAGGATTAGGGTTCGGGTTAGGGTTAGGTTTCGGGTTAGGGTTAGGGTTAGGGTTAGGGTTAGGGTTCGGGTTAGGTTTCGGTTTAGGGTTAGGGTTAGGGTTCGGGTTAGGGTTAGGGTTAGGGTTAGAGTTAGGGTTAGGGTTAGGGTTCGGGTTAGCGTTAGGGTTAGGGTTAGATTTAGGGTTAGGGTTCGGGTTAGGGTTATGGTTCGGGTTCGGTTTCAGGTTAGGGTTAGGTTTCGGGTTCGGGTTAGGGTTCGGGTTCAGGTTAGGGTTCGGGTTCGGGTTAGGGTTAGGTGTTAGGGTTCAGGTTAGGGTTAGGTTTAGGGTTCGGGTTAGGGTTAGGGTTAGAGTTAGGGTTAGGGTTAGGGTTCGGGTTAGGGGTAGTGTTAGGGTTAGGGTTCGGGTTAGGGTTAGGGTTAGGTTTCGGGTTAGGGTTCGGGTTAGGGTTCGGGTTAGGGTTAGTGTTAGGGTTCGTGTTAGGGTTCGGGTTAGGGTTAAGGTTAGGGTTCGGGTTAGGGTTCGGGTTAGGGTTCGGGTTAGGGTTCGGGTTAGGGTTCGGGTTAGGGTTAGGGTTAGGCTTCGTGTTAGGGTTCGGGTTAGGGTTAAGGTTAGGGTTCAGGTTAGGGTTCGGGTTAGGTTTCGTGTTAGGGTTCGTGTTAGGGTTCGGGTTAGGGTTAGCGTTAGGGTTCGGGTTAGGGTTCGGGTTCGGGTTCGGGTTAGGGTTCGGGTTATGGTTAGGGTTAGGTTTATGGTTCGGGTTAGGGTTAGGGTTAGGGTTCGGGTTAGGGTTCGGGTTCGGCTTAGGTTTAGGGTTAGGGTTCGGTTTAGGGTTAGGGTTAGGGTTAGGTTTAGGTTTCGGGTTCGGGTTCGGGTTCGGGTTAGGTTTAGGGTAAGGGTTAGGGTTAGGATTAGGTTTACGGTTAGGGTTAGGGTTAGGGTTTGGGTTAGGGTTAGGGTCAGGGTTCAGGTTAGGGTTAGGGTTCGGGTTAGGGTTAGGAGTTAGGGTTAGGTTTAGGGTTAGCGTTAGGTTTCGGGTTAGGGTTAGGTTTAGGGTTAGGATTCGGGTTAGGGTTCGGGTTAGTGTTAGGGTTAGGGTTCGGGTTAGGGTTCGGGTTAGGGTTCGTGTTAGGGTTCAGGTTAGCATTCGGGTTAGGGTTCGGGTTAGGGTTCGGGTTAGGTTTAGGGTTAGGGTTAGGGTTCGGGTTAGGTTTAGGATTAGGGTTCGGGTTAGGGTTAGGGTTAGGGTTCGGGTTAGGGTTCGGGTTCGGGTTAGGGTTCGGGTTAGGTTTCGGGTTAGGGTTAGGGTCAGGGTTAGGGTTAGGGTTAGGGTTCGGGTTAGGGTTCGGTTTAGGGTTAGGGTTAGGGTTAGGATTAGGGTTAGGTTTAGGGTTAGGGTTCGGGTTAGGGTTAGGGTTAGGGTTAGGGTTAGGATTAGGGTTAGGGTTAGGGTTCGAGTTAGGGTTAGGGTTCGGGTTAGTATTAGGGGTTAGGGTTAGTGTTTGGGTTAGGGTTAGCGTTAGGTTTAGGGTTAGGGTTCGGGTTAGGGTTAGGGTTCGGGTTAGGGTTCGGGTTCGGGTTAGGGTTAGGGTTACTGTTCGGGTTAGGGTTAGGGTTAGGTTTAGGGTTAGGGTTCGGGTTAGGGTTCGGGTTAGGCTTAGGGTTAGGTTTCGGGTTAGGGTTCAGGTTAGGGTGAGGGTTAGTGTTAGGGTTCGGGTTAGGGTTAGGGATTGGGTTCGGGTTAGGGTTAGGGTTAGGGTTCGTTTTAGGGTTCGGGTTAGGGTTAGGGTTAGGGTTAGGATTAGGGTTAGGTTTAGGGTTAGGGTTCGGGTTAGGGTTAGGGTTAGGGTTAGGGTTCGGGTTAGGGTTCGGGTTAGGTTTCGAGTTAGGCTTAGGGTTCGGGTTAGTATTAGGGGTTAGGGTTAGGGTTAGGATTAGGGTTCGGGTTAGGGTTAGCGTTAGGGTTAGGGTTAGGGTTTGGGTTAGGTTTCGGGTTCGGGTTAGGGTTAGGGATCGGGTTAGGGTTCGGGTTCGGGTTACGGTTAGGGTTAGGGTTCGGTTTGGGGTTCGGGTTAGGGTTCGGGTTAGGGTTAGGTTTCGGGTTCGGGTTAGGGTTAGGGTTAGGGTTAGGGTTAGGATTAGGTTTAGGGTTAGGGTTAGGTTTATGGTTTGGGTTAGGATTAGGGTTAGGGTTCTGGTTAGGGTTAGGGTTCGGGTTAGCGTTAGGCGTTAGGGTTAGGGTTAGGGTTAGGCTTAGGGTTCGGGTTAGGGTTAGGGTTTGGGTTAGGGTTCGGGTTAGGGTTCGGGTTAGGGTTAGGGTTAGGGTTCGGGTTAGGGTTCGGGTTAGGGTTCGGGTTAGGGTTCGGGTTAGCGTTCGTGTTAGGGTTCGGGTTAGGGTTCGGGTTAGGGTTAGGGTTATGTATAGGGTTCGGATTAGGGTTAGGGTTAGGGTTCGGTTTAGGGTTAGTGTTAGGGTTCGGGGTAGGATTCGGGTTCGGGTTAGGGTTCGGGTTAGGGTTCGGGTTAGGGTTAGGGTCAGGGTTAGGGTTCGGGTTAGGGTTCGGGTTAGGGTTCGGGTTAGGGTTAGGGTTAGGGTTAGGATTAGGTTTAGGTTTAGGGTTAGGTTTCGGGTTAGGGTTAGGGTTAGTGTTAAGGTTAGGGTTCGGGTTAGGGTTAGGGTTATGGTTCGAGTTAGGGTTAGGGTCGGGTTAGTATTAGGGGTTAGTGTTACGGTTTGGGTTAGGGTTCGGTTTCGGGTTAGGCTTAGGGTTAGGGTTAGGGTTAGGGTTCGGGTTAGGGTTAGGTTTCGGGTTAGGGTTAGGGTTAGGGTTAGGGATAGGGTTCGGGTTAGGTTTCGGTTTAGGGTTAGGGTTAGGGTTCGGGTTAGGGTTAGGTTTAGGGTTAGAGTTAGGGTTAGGGTTAGGGTTCGGGTTAGCGTTAGGGTTAGGGTTAGATTTAGGGTTAGGGTTCGGGTTAGGGTTAGGGTTCGGGTTCGGTTTCGGGTTAGGGTTAGGGTTCGGGTTCGGGTTAGGGTTCGGGTTCGTGTTAGGGTTCGGGTTCGGGTTAGGGTTAGGTGTTAGGGTTCAGGTTAGGGTTAGGGTTAGGGTTCGGGTTAGGCTTAGGGTTAGAGTTAGGGTTAGGGTTAGGGTTCGTGTTAGGGGTAGGGTTAGGGTTATGGTTCGGGTTAGGGTTAGGGTTAGGTTTCGGGTTAGGGTTCGGGTTAGGGTTCGGGTTAGGGTTCGGGTTAGGGTTCGGGTTAGGGTTCGGGTTAGGGTTAAGTTTAGGGTTCGGGTTAGGGTTCGGGTTAGGGTTCGGGTTAGGGTTCGTTTTAGGGTTCGGGTTAGGGTTAGCGTTAGGGTTCGGGTTAGGGTTCGGGTTCGGGATCGGGTTAGGGTTCGGGTTAAGGTTAGGGTTAGGGTTAGGGTTAGGTTTCGGTTTCGGGTTCGGGTTAGGGTTAGGGTTAGGGTTAGGGTTAGGATTAGGTTTAGGGTTAGGGTTAGGGTTAGGGTTTGGGTTAGTTTTAGGGTCAGGGTTCAGGTTAGGGTTAGGGTTCGGGTTAGGGTTAGGAGTTAGGGTTAGGGTTAGGGTTAGCGTTAGGGTTCGGGTTAGGGTTAGGTTTAGGGGTAGGGTTCGGGTTAGGGTTCGGGTTAGGGTTTGGGTTAGGGTTCGGGTTAGCGTTCGGGTTAGGGTTCGGGTTAGGTTTCGGGTTAGGGTTAGGGTTAGGGTTAGGGTTCGGGTTAGGGTTCGGGTTAGGGTTAGGGTTAGGGTTAGGATTAGGTTTAGGTTTAGGGTTAGGGTTCGGGTTAGGGTTAGGGTTAGGGTTAGGGTTCGGGTTAGGGTTAGGGTTATGGTTCGAGTTAGGGTTAGGGTTCGGGTTAGTATTAGGGGTTAGGGTTAGGGTTAGGGTTAGGGTTAGGGTTAGGGTTCGGGTTAGGGTTAGCGTTAGGTTTAGGGTTAGGTTTAGGGTTAGGGATAGGGTTCGGGTTAGGGTTAGCGTTAGGGTTAGGGGTAGGTTTTAGGGTTAGTGTTATGGTTAGGGTTAGGGTTAGGGTTAGGGGTTAGGGTTAGGGTTAGGGTTAGGGTTAGGGTTAGCTTTTGGGTCAGGGTTAGGGTTAGGTTTAGGGTTAGGGTTAGGGTTCGGTTTAGGGTTAGGTTTCGGGTTAGGGTTAGGGTTCGGTTTAGGGTTAGGGTTAGGGTTCGGGTTAGGGTTAGGGTTAGGTTTCGGGTTAGGTTTAGGGTTCGGGTTCGGGTTAGGGTTCGGATTCGGGTTAGAGTTCGGGTTTGGGTTAGGGTTCGGGTTAGGTTTAGCGTTAGGGTTAGGGTTCGGGTTAGGGTTAGGGTTCGGGTTAGGGTTAGGTTTAGGGTTCGGGTTCGGGTTAGGTTTACGGTTCGGGTTAGGGTTCGGTTTGGGGTTAGGGTTCAGTTTAGGGTTAGGGTTAAGGTTAGTGTTAGGGTTCGGGTTCGGTTTAGGGTTAGGGTTTGGGTTCGGGTTCGGGTTAGGGTTAGGTTTAAGGTTAGGGTTTGAGTTGGGGTTCGGGTTAGGGTACGGGTTAGGGTTAGGGTTAGGGTTAGGGTTCGGGTTCGGGTTCGGGTTAGGGTTAGGGTTAGTGTTCGGGTTAGGGTTAGGGTTCGGGTACGGGTTAGGATTATGGTGAGGGTTAGTGTTAGGGTTCGGGTTAGGGTTAGGGTTAGGGTTCGTGTTCGGGTTCGGGTTAGGGTTAGGGTTCGGTTTCGGGTTAGGGTTAGTGTTCGAGTTCGGGTTAGGGTTCGTGTTCGGGTTAGGGTTCGGGTTAGGGATAGGGTTAGGTTTAGGTTTCGGGTTAGGGTTAGGGTTCGGATTCGGGTTAGGGTTATGTTTCGGGTTAGGGTTAGGGTTAGGGCTTAGGGTTAGGGTTCGTGTTAGAGTTCGGGTTAGGGTTCGGGTTAGGGTTAGGGTTAGGTTTAGTGTTTGGGTTAGGGTTCGTGTTAGGGTTAAGGGTTAGCGTTAGGGTTCGGGTTAGGGTTAGGGTTAGGGTTAGGGTTTGGGTTAGGGTTCGGGTTAGCGTTAGGTTAGGGTTAGGGTTCGGGTTCGGGTTAGGGTTCAGGTTAGGATTCGGGGTAGGGTTAAGGGTTAGCGTTAGGGTTCGGGTTAGGGTTAGGGTTAGGGTTAGGGTTCGGGTTAGGTTTTGGGTTAGGGTTAGGGTTAGGGTTAGGGTTCGGGTTCGGGTTAGGGTTCGGGTTAGGGTTAGGGTTAGGGTTCGGGTTAGTGTTAGGGTTAGGGTTAATGTTCAGGTTAGGGTTAGGGGTCGGTTACGGGTTAGGATTAGGGTTAGGGTTAGGATTAGTGTTCGGATTAGGGTTAGGGTTAGGGTTAGGGTTCGAGTTAGGGTTCGGGTTAGGCTTAGGGTTAGGGTTAGATTTCGGGTTAGGTTTAGGGTTCGGGTTAGGGTTAGGGTTAGGGTTAGGGTTAGGGTTCGGGTTAGGTTTAGGTTTAGGGTTAGGTTTAAGGTTCGGGTTAGGGTTAGGGTTTGGGTTAGGGTTAGTGTTAGGGTTCGGGTTCGGTTTAGGGTTAGGGTTCGGGTTAGGGTTCGGGTTCGGGTTAGGGTTAGGTTTTAGGGTTAGGGTTAGGGTTAGGGTTAGGGGTTAGGGTTAGGGTAGGTTTAGGGTTCGGGTTAGGGTTAGGGTTCAGGTTAGGGTTAAGGTTAGGGTTCGGGTTAGGGTTAGGGTTAGGGTTAGGGTTAGGTTTTAGGGTTAGGGTTAGGGTTAGGGTTAGGGGTTAGGGTTAGGGTAGGTTTAGGGTTCGGGTTAGGGTTAGGGTTCAGGTTAGGGTTAAGGTTAGGGTTCGGGTTAGGGTTAGGGTTAGGGTTAGGGTTCGGGTTAGGGTTAGGGTTCGGGTTAGGTTTAGGTTTAGGTTTAGGGTTAGGGTTAGGGTTCGGGTTAGGGTAGGGTTAGGGTTATGGTTAGGGTTAGGTTTTAGGGTTAGGGATAGGGTTAGGGTTAGGGTTAGGGGTTAGGGGTAGTGTTAGTGTTAGGGTTGGGGTTCGGTTTAGGGTTAGGGTTCGGGTTAGGATTATGGTTAGGGTTCGGGATAGGGTTAGGGTTAGGGTTAGGGTTAGGTTTCGTGTTAGGCTTAGGGTTAGGGTTAGGGTTAGGGTTCAGGTTAGGGTTAGGTTTCGGGTTAGGGTTAGGGTTAGGGTTAGGGTTAGGGTTCGGGTTAGGTTTCGGTTTAGGGTTAGGGTTAGGGTTCGGGTTAGGGTTAGGGTTAGGGTTAGGGTTCGGTTTAGGGTTAGGGTTAGGGTTCGGGTTAGGGTTAGGGTTAGGGTTAGGGTTAGGATTAGGGTTAGGGTTCGGGTTAGGATTAGGGTTAGGGTTAGAGTAAGGGTTAGGGTTAGGGTTCGGGTTAGGGTTAGGGTTAGGGTTAGGGTTAGGGTTCGGTTTAGGGTTAGGGTTAGGGTTCGGGTTCGCGTTCGGGTTAGGGTTAGGGTTCGGTTTCTGGTTAGGGTTCGGGTTCGGGTTAGGGTTCGGGTTCAGGTTAGGGTTAGGGGTTAGGGTTCAGGTTAGTGTTAGGTTTAGGGATCGGGTTAGGGTTAGGGTTAGGGTTAGTGTTAGAGTTAGGGTTCGGGTTAGGGTTAGGGTTAGTGTTCGGGTTAGGGTTAAGGTTATGTTTCGGTTTAGGGTTCGGGTAAGTGTTCGGGTTAGGGTTAGGGTTAGGGTTCTGGTTAGGGTTCGGGTTAGGGTTAGGGTTAGGGTTCGGGTTAGGGTTCGGGTTAGGGTTCGGGTTAGGGTTTGGGTTACGCTTAGGGTTAAGGTTCGGGTTAGGGTTCGGGTTCGGGTTCGGGTTAGGGTTCGAGTTAGGGTTAGGGTTAGGTTTAGGGTTCGGGTTCGGGTTAGGGTTAGGGTTCGTGTTAGGGTTAGGTTTAGGGTTCGGGTTAGGGTTCGGGTTCGGGTTGGTGTTAGGGTTAGGGTTAGGGTTTGAGTTAGGGTTCGGGTTAGGGTACCGGTTAGGGTTAGGGTTAGGGTTAGGGTTATAGTTCGGGTTCGGGTTAGGGTTTGGGTTCGGGTTCGGGTTAGGGTTAGGTTTCGGGTTAGGGTTAGGGTTAGGGGTTAGGGTTAGGGTTCGGGTTAGAGTTCGGGTTAGGGTTCGGGTTAGGGTTAGGGTTAGGGTTAGGGTTTGGGTTAGGGTTCGGGTTAGGGTTAAGTGTTAGCGTTAGGGTTCGGGTTAGGGTTAGGTTTAGGGTTAGGGTTTGGGTTAGGGTTCGGGTTAGCGTTAGGGTTAGGGTTAGTGTTAGGGTTAGGGTTAGGGTTCGGGTTAGGGTTCGGGTTAGGTTTAGGGTTAGGGTTAGTGTTCGGGTTAGGGTTAGGGTTAGGGTTAGTGTTCGGGTTAGTGTTAGGGGTCGGGTACTAGTTAGGATTAGGGTTAGGGTTAGGGTTAGGTTTCGGATTAGGGTTAGGGTTAGGGTTAGGTTTAAGGTACGGGTTAGGTTTATGGTTAGGGTTAGGGTTAGTGTTAGGGTTCGGGTTCGGGTTAGGGTTAGGGTTAGGGTTCGGGTTAGGGTTAAGTGTTAGCGTTAGGGTTCGGGTTAGGGTTAGGGTTAGGGTTAGGGTTTGGGTTAGGGTTCGGCTTAGCGTTAGGGTTAGGGTTAGGGTTCGGGTTAGGGTTAGGGTTAGGTTTCGGGTTAGGGTTCGGGCTAGGGTTCGTGTTAGGGTTAGTGTTAGGGTTCGTGTTAGGGTTCGTGTTAGGGTTAAGGTTAGGGTTCGGGTTAGGGTTCGGGTTAGGGTTCGTGTTAGGGTTCGTGTTAGGGTTCGGGTTAGGGTTAGCGTTAAGGTTCGGGTTAGGGTTCGGTTTGGGTTAGGGTTCGGGTTAAGGTTAGGTTTAGTTTTAGGGTTCGGGTTAGGGTTAGGGTTAGGGTTCGGGTTAGGGTTCGGGTTCGGCTTAGTGTTAGGGTTAGGGTTCGGTTTAGGGTTAGGGTTAGGGTTAGGGTTAGGTTTCGGGTTCGGGTTCGGGTTAGGGTTAGGGTTAGGGTTAGGGTTAGGATTAGGTTTAGGGTTAGGGTTAGGGTTAGGGTTTGGGTTAGTTTTAGGGTCAGGGTTCGGGTTAGGGTTAGGGTTCGGGTTAGGGTTAGGAGTTAGGGTTAGGGTTAGGGTTAGCGTTAGGGTTCGGGTTAGGGTTAGGTTTAGGGTTAGGGTTCGGGTTAGGGTTCGGGTTAGGGTTCGGGTTAGCGTTCGGGTTAGGGTTCGGGTGAGGTTTCGGGTTAGGGTTAGGGTTAGGGTTAGGGTTCGCGTTAGGGTTCGGGTTAGGGTAGGGTTAGGGTTAGGATTAGGTTAAGTTTAGGGTTAGGGTTCGGGTTAGGGTTAGGGTTAGGGTTAGGGTTCGGGTTAGGTTTAGGGTTATGGTTCGAGTTAGGGTTAGGGTTCGGGTTAGTATTAGGGGTTAGGGTTAGGGTTAGGGTTAGGGTTAGGGTTCGGGTTAGGGTTAGCGTTAGGTTTAGGGTTAGGGTTAGGGTTAGGGTTAGGGTTCGGGTTAGGGTTAGCATTAGGGTTAGGGTTAGGGGTAGGTTTTAGGGTTAGGGTTATGGTTAGGGTTAGGGTTAGTGTTAGGGTTAGGGTTAGGGTTCGGGTTAGGGTTAGGGTTCGGTTTAGGGTTAGGGTTAGGGTTCGGGTAAGGGTTAGGGTTAGGTTTCGGGTTAGGTTTAGGGTTCGGGTTCGGGTTAGGGTTCGGATTCGGGTTAGAGTTCAGGTTTGGGTTAGGGTTCGGGTTAGGTTTAGCATTAGGGTTAGGTTTCGGGTTAGGGTTAGGGTTCGGGTTCGGGTTCGGGTTAGGGTTAGGGTTCGGGTTAGGGTTAGGGTTCGGGTTAGGGTTAAGGTTAGGGTTCGGGTTAGTGTTAGGGTAAGGGTTCGGGTTAGGGTTAGGGTTCTGGTTAGGGTTAGGTTTTGGGTTCGAGTTCGGGTTAGGTTTAGGGTTCGGGTTAGGGTTCGGTTTGGGGTTAGGGTTCAGTTAGGGTTACGGTTCAGGTTAGTGTTAGGGTTCGTGTTCGGTTTAGGGTTAGGGTTTGGGTTCGGGTTCGGGTTAGGGTTAGGGTTAAGGTTAGGGTCTGAGTTGGGGTTCGGGTTAGGGTACGGGTTAGGGTTAGGGTTAGGGTTAGGGTTAGGGTTCGGGTTAGGGTTCGGTTTCGGGTAGGGTTAGGGTTCGGATTAGGTTTAGGGTTCGGGTTAGGGTTCGGGTTAGGGTTCGGTTTAGGTTTAGGGTTCGGGTTAGGGTTCGGGTTAGGGTTCGGGTTAGGGTTCGGGATCGGGTTCGGGTTAGGGTTCGGGTTCGGGTTCGGGTTTGGGTTAGGGTTCGGGTTCGGGTAAAGGTTCGGGTTCGGGTTAGGGTTAGGGGTTAGTGTTCAGGTTAGGGTTAGGGTTAGGTTTCGGTTTAGGGTTCGGGTTATGGTTAGGGTTAGGGTTAGGTTTAGGGTTAGTGTTAGGGTTCGGGTAAGGGTTCGGGTTAGGGTTAGTGTTAGGGTTCGGTTTAGGGTTCGGGTTAGGTTTCGGGTTAGGGTTCGGTTTAGGGTTCGGTTTAGGGTTCGCGTTAGGGTTCGGGTTAGGGTTAGGGTTAGGGTTAGGGTTAGGGTTAGGTTTAGGGTTCGTGTTAGGGTTCGGGTTAGGGGTCGGCTTAGGGTTAGGGTTAGGGTAAGGGTTCGGGTTCGGGTTAGGGTTAGGGTGTGGGTTCGGGTTAGGGTTCCGGTTAGAGTTCGGGTTAGGTTTAGGGTTAGGGTTAGGGTTCGGGATCGGTGTTAGGGTTAAGTTTAGGGTTCAGGTTAGGGTTCGGGTTAGGGTTACGATTCGGGTAAGGGCTTAGTGTTCGGGTTCGGGTTAGGGTTAGGGTTAGGGTTCCGGTTAGGGTTAGGGTTAGGGTTCGGGTTAGGTTTAGGGTTAGGGTTAGGGTTCGGGTTAGTGTTAGGGTGAGGGTTACGGTTAGGTTTAGGGTTCGGGTTAGGGTTCGGGGTAGGGTTAGGGTTAGGATTCGTGTTAGGGTTAGGGTTAGGGTTCGGGTTAGGGTTAGGGTTCGGTTTAGGGTTAGGGTTAGGGTTCGGTTTAGGGTTAGGGTTAGGTTTCGGGTTAGGTTTAGGGTTCGGGTTCAGGTTAGGGTTCGGATTCGGGTTAGGGTTCGGGTTTGGGTTAGGGTTCGGGTTAGGTTTAGCGTTAGGGTTAGGGTTCGGGTTAGTGTTAGGGTTCGGGGTAGGGTTCGGGTTAGGGTTCGGTTTAGGGTTAAGGGTTAGTGTTAGGGTTCTTGTTAGGGTTAGGGTTAGGGTTAGGGTTCGGGTTAGGTTTTAGTTTAGGGTTAGGGTTAGGGTTAGGTTTAAGGTTCGGGTTAGTGTTAGGGTTAGGGTTAGGGTTAGTGTTAGGGTTAGGGTTAGGGGTCGGGTACGGGTTAGGATTAGGGTTAGGGTAAGGGTTAGGGTTCGGATTAGGTTTAGGGTTAGGGTTCGGGTTAGGGTTCGGGTTCGGGTTAGGGTTAGGGTTAGGGTTAGATTTCGGGTTAGGGTCAGGGTTCGGGTTAGGGTTAGGGTTAGGGTTAGGGTTAGGTTTAGGGTTCGGGTTAGGTTTAGGTTTAGGGTTAGGTTTAAGTTTCGGGTTAGGGTTAGGGTTAGGGTTAGGGTTAGTGTTAGGGTTCGGGTTCGGGTTAGGGTTAGGGTTAGGTTTCGGGTTAGGGTTCGGGATCGGGTTAGGCTAAGGGCTAGGGTTAGGGTTAGGGTTCGGGTTAGGGTTCGGCTTAGGGTTAGGGTTAGGGTTAGTGTTCGTGTTAGGGTTAGGGTTAGGGTTCGGGTTAGGGTTCGGGTTAGGGTTAGGGTAAGGGTTCGGGTTAGGGTTCGGCTTAGTTTTAGGGTTAGGGTTAGTGTTCGTGTTAGGGTTAGGGTTAGGGTTCGGGTTAGGGTTCGGGTTAGGGTTAGGGTAAGGGTTCGGGTGAGGGTTCAGGTTAGGGTTCGGGTTAGGGTTCGGGTTAGGGTTCGGGTTAGGGTTAGGTTAAGGGTTAGGGTTAGGGTTAGGGTTCGGGTTAGGGTTAGGGTTCGGGTTAGGGTTGGGTTCGGGTTAGGTTTCGGGTTAGGGTTAGGGTTCGGGTTCGGTTTAGGGTTAGGGTTCGGGTTAGGGTTAGGGTTAGGGTTAGGGTTCGGGTTAGGGTTCGGGTTAGGGTTCGGTTTAGGTTTAGGGTTCGGGTTAGGGTTCGGGTTTGAGTTAGGGTTAGGTTTAGGGTTAGGGTTCGTGTTAGGGTTCGGGTTAGGGGTCGGGTTAGGGTTAGGGTTAGGGTTCGGGTTAGGGTTAGGGTTAGGGTTAGGGTTCGGGTTAGGGTAAGGGTTCAAGTTAGGGTTCGGGTTAGGGTTAGGATTCGGTTAAGGGATTAGGGTTCGGGATCGGGTTAGGTTTAGGGTTAGGGTTCCCGTTAGGGTTAGGGTTAGGGTTCGGGTTCGGGTTAGGGTTAGGGTTAGGTTTAGGGTTCGGGTTAAGGTTCCGTTTTGGGATAGGGTTAGGGTTCGGGTTAGGGTTACGGTTAGGGTTTAGGTTAGGGTTCGGGTTAGGGTTAGGGTTAGGGTTCGTGTTAGCGTTAGGGTTAGGGTTCGGGTTAGGGTTCGGGTTAGGGTTAGGGTTAGGTTTAGGGTTAGTTTTCGGGTTAGGGTTAGGGTTAAGGTTAGGGTTCGTGTTAGGGTTCGGGTTAGGGTTCGGGTTAGAGTAGGGTTCGGGTTAGGGTTAGGGTTCGGGTTAGGGTTAGGTTTAGGGTTCGGGTTAGGGTTAGGGTTAGGGTTAGGATTAGAGTTAGGGTTCGGGTAAGGTTTAGGGTTAGGGTTCGGATTCGGGTTCGGGTTAGGTTTAGGGTTAGGGTTAGGGTTCGTGTTAGGGTTCGGGTTAGGGGTCGGGTTAGGGTTAGGGTTAGGGTAAGGGTTCGTGTTCGGGTTAGTGTTAGGGTTTGGGTTCGGGTTAGGGTTCGGGTTAGGGTTCGGTTTAGGTTTAGGGTTCGGGTTAGGGTTCGGGTTAGGGTTCGGGTTAGGGTTCGGGATCGGGTTCGGGTTAGGGTTCGGGTTCGGGTTCGGGTTTGGGTTAGGGTTCGGGTTCGGGTAAAGTTTCGGGTTCGGGTTAGGGTTAGGGGTTAGTGTTCAGGTTAGGGTTAGGGTTAGGTTTCGGTTTAGGGTTCGGGTTATGGTTAGGGTTAGGGTTAGGGTTAGGGTTCGGTTTAGGGTTCGGGTTAGTGTTCGGGTTAGGGTTCGGTTTAGGGTTCGGGTTAGGGTTCGCGTTAGGGTTCGGGTTAGGGTTAGGGTTAGGGTTAGGGTTAGGTTTAGGGTTCGTGTTAGGGTTCGGGTTAGGGGTCGGGTTAGGGTTAGGGTTAGGGTAAGGGTTCCGGTTCGGGTTAGGGTTAGGGTGTGGGTTCGGGTTAGGGTTCCGGTTAGTGTTCGGGTTAGGTTTAGGGTTAGGGTTAGGGTTCGGGATCGGTGTTAGGGTTAGGTTTAGGGTTCAGGTTAGGGTTCGGGTTAGGGTTACGATTCGGGTAAGGGCTTAGTGTTCGGGTTCGGGTTAGGGTTAGGGTTAGGGTTCCGGTTAGGGTTAGGGTTAGGGTTCGGGTTAGGTTTAGGGTTAGGGTTAGGGTTCGGGTTAGTGTTAGGGTGAGGGTTACGGTTAGGTTTAGGGTTCGGGTTAGGGTTCGGGGTAGGGTTAGGGTTCGGGTTAGGGTTAGGGTTAGGGTTAGATTTCGGGTTAGGGTCAGGGTTCGGGTTAGGGTTAGGGTTAGGGTTAGGGTTAGGTTTAGGGTTCGGGTTAGGTTTAGGTTTAGGGTTATGTTTAAGTTTCGGGTTAGGGTTAGGGTTAGGGTTAGGGTTAGTGTTAGGGTTCGGGTTCGGGTTAGGGTTAGGGTTAGGTTTCGGGTTAGGGTTCGGGATCGGGTTAGGCTAAGGGCTAGGGTTAGGGTTAGGGTTCGGGTTAGGGTTCGGCTTAGGGTTAGGGTTAGGGTTAGTGTTCGTGTTAGGGTTAGGGTTAGGGTTCGGGTTAGGGTTCGGGTTAGGGTTAGGGTAAGGGTTCGGGTTAGGGTTCGGCTTAGTTTTAGGGTTAGGGTTAGTGTTCGTGTTAGGGTTAGGGTTAGGGTTCGGGTTAGGGTTCGGGTTAGGGTTAGGGTAAGGGTTCGGGTGAGGGTTCAGGTTAGGGTTCGGGTTAGGGTTCGGGTTAGGGTTCGGGTTAGGGTTAGGTTAAGGGTTAGGGTTAGGGTTAGGGTTCGGGTTAGGGTTAGGGTTCGGGTTAGGGTTGGGTTCGGGTTAGGTTTCGGGTTAGGGTTAGGGTTCGGGTTCGGTTTAGGGTTAGGGTTCGGGTTAGGGTTAGGGTTAGGGTTAGGGTTCGGGTTAGGGTTCGGGTTAGGGTTCGGTTTAGGTTTAGGGTTCGGGTTAGGGTTCGGGTTTGAGTTAGGGTTAGGTTTAGGGTTAGGGTTCGTGTTAGGGTTCGGGTTAGGGGTCGGGTTAGGGTTAGGGTTAGGGTTCGGGTTAGGGTTAGGGTTAGGGTTAGGGTTCGGGTTAGGGTAAGGGTTCAAGTTAGGGTTCGGGTTAGGGTTAGGATTCGGTTAAGGGATTAGGGTTCGGGATCGGGTTAGGTTTAGGGTTAGGGTTCCCGTTAGGGTTAGGGTTAGGGTTCGGGTTCGGGTTAGGGTTAGGGTTAGGTTTAGGGTTCGGGTTAAGGTTCCGTTTTGGGATAGGGTTAGGGTTCGGGTTAGGGTTACGGTTAGGGTTTAGGTTAGGGTTCGGGTTAGGGTTAGGGTTAGGGTTCGTGTTAGCGTTAGGGTTAGGGTTCGGGTTAGGGTTCGGGTTAGGGTTAGGGTTAGGTTTAGGGTTAGTTTTCGGGTTAGGGTTAGGGTTAAGGTTAGGGTTCGTGTTAGGGTTCGGGTTAGGGTTCGGGTTAGAGTAGGGTTCGGGTTAGGGTTAGGGTTCGGGTTAGGGTTAGGTTTAGGGTTCGGGTTAGGGTTAGGGTTAGGGTTAGGATTAGAGTTAGGGTTCGGGTAAGGTTTAGGGTTAGGGTTCGGATTCGGGTTCGGGTTAGGTTTAGGGTTAGGGTTAGGGTTCGTGTTAGGGTTCGGGTTAGGGGTCGGGTTAGGGTTAGGGTTAGGGTAAGGGTTCGTGTTCGGGTTAGTGTTAGGGTTTGGGTTCGGGTTAGGGTTCGGGTTAGGGTTCGGTTTAGGTTTAGGGTTCGGGTTAGGGTTCGGGTTAGGGTTCGGGTTAGGGTTCGGGATCGGGTTCGGGTTAGGGTTCGGGTTCGGGTTCGGGTTTGGGTTAGGGTTCGGGTTCGGGTAAAGTTTCGGGTTCGGGTTAGGGTTAGGGGTTAGTGTTCAGGTTAGGGTTAGGGTTAGGTTTCTGTTTAGGGTTCGGGTTATGGTTAGGGTTAGGGTTAGGGTTAGGGTTCGGTTTAGGGTTCGGGTTAGTGTTCGGGTTAGGGTTCGGTTTAGGGTTCGGGTTAGGGTTCGCGTTAGGGTTCGGGTTAGGGTTAGGGTTAGGGTTAGGGTTAGGTTTAGGGTTCGTGTTAGGGTTCGGGTTAGGGGTCGGGTTAGGGTTAGGGTTAGGGTAAGGGTTCCGGTTCGGGTTAGGGTTAGGGTGTGGGTTCGGGTTAGGGTTCCGGTTAGTGTTCGGGTTAGGTTTAGGGTTAGGGTTAGGGTTCGGGATCGGTGTTAGGGTTAGGTTTAGGGTTCAGGTTAGGGTTCGGGTTAGGGTTACGATTCGGGTAAGGGCTTAGTGTTCGGGTTCGGGTTAGGGTTAGGGTTAGGGTTCCGGTTAGGGTTAGGGTTAGGGTTCGGGTTAGGTTTAGGGTTAGGGTTAGGGTTCGGGTTAGTGTTAGGGTGAGGGTTACGGTTAGGTTTAGGGTTCGGGTTAGGGTTCGGGGTAGGGTTAGGGTTCGGTTTACGGTTAGGGTTAGGGTTCGGTTTAGGGTTAGGGTTAGGTTTCGGGTTAGGTTTAGGGTTCGGGTTCGGGTTAGGGTTCGGATTCGGGTTAGGGTTCGTGTTTGGGTTAGGGTTCGGGTTAGGTTTAGCGTTAGGGTTAGGGTTCGGGTTAGTGTTAGGGTTCGGGTTAGGGTTCGGGTTAGGGTTCGGTTTAGGGTTAAGGGTTAGTGTTAGGGTTCTTGTTAGGGTTTGGGTTAGGGTTAGGGTTCGGGTTAGGTTTTGGGTTAGGGTTAGGGTTAGGGTTAGGTTTAAGGTTCGTGTTAGTGTTAGGGTTAGAGTTAGGGTTAGTGTTAGGGTTAGGGTTAGGGGTCGGGTACGGGTTAGGATTAGGGTTAGGGTAAGGGTTAGGGTTCGGATTAGGTTTAGGGTTAGGGTTCGGGTTAGGGTTCGGGTTCGGGTTAGGGTTAGGGTTAGGGTTAGATTTCGGTTTAGGGTCAGGGTTCGGGTTAGGGTTAGGGTTAGGGTTAGGGTTAGGTTAAGGGTTCGGGTTAGGTTTAGTTTCAGGGTTAGGTTTAAGTTTCGGGTTAGGGTTAGGGTTAGGGTTAGGGTTAGTGTTAGGGTTCGGGTTCGGGTTAGGGTTAGGGTTAGGTTTCGGGTTAGGGTTCGGGTTCGGGTTAGGCTAAGGGCTAGGGTTCGGGTTAGGGTTAGGGTTAGGGTTCGGGTTAGGGTTAGGGTTAGGGTTAGGGTTAGGGTTAAGGTTCGGTTTAGGGTTCGAGTTAGGGTTAGGTTTAGGGTTCGGAGTAGGGTTAGGGTTAGGGTTCGGGTTAGGGTTCGACTTAGGGTTAGGGTTAGTGTTAGGGTTCGTGTTAGGGTTAGGGTTAGGGTTCGGGTTAGGGTTCGGGTTAGGGTTAGGGTAAAGGTTCGGGTGAGGGTTCAGGTTAGGGTTCGGGTTAGGGTTCGGGTTAGGGTTCGGGTTAGGGTTAGGTTAAGGGTTAGGGTTCGGTTTCGGGGTAGGGTTAGGGTTCGGGTTAGTGTTAGGGTTAGGGTTCGGGTTAGGGTTAGGGTTAGGGTTAGGGTTAGGGTTAGGTTTTAGGGTTAGGGTTAGGGTTAGGTTTAGTGTTAGGGGTTATGGTTAGGGTAAGGTTAGGGTTCGGGTTAGGGTTAGGGTTCGGGTTAGGGCTAGATTTCAGGTTAGAGTTAGGGTTCGGGTTTTGGTTAGGGTTAGGGTTAGGTTTAGGGTTAGGGTTCGGATTAGGGTTAGGGTTAGGGTTATGTTTAAGGTTCGGGTTAGGTTTAGGGTTAGGGTTAGGGTTAGTGTTAGGGTGCGTGTTCGGGTTAGGGTTAGGGTTCGGGTTAGGGTTCGGGTTCAGGTTAGGCTTAGGGCTAGGGTTAGGGTTAGGGTTAGGGTTAGGTTTAGGGTTAGGGTTAGGGTTCGGGTTAGGGTTCGGGTTAGGGTTCGGGATCGGGTTCGGGTTAGGGTTCGGGTTCGTGTTCGGGTTTGGGTTAGGGTTCGGGTTCGGGTAAAGGTTCGGGTTCGGGTTAGGGTTAGGGGTTAGTGTTCAGGTTAGGGTTAGGGTTAGGTTTCGGTTTAGGGTTCGGGTTATGGTTAGGTTTTGGGTTAGGTTTAGGGTTAGGGTTAGGGTTCGGGTAAGGGTTTGGGTTAGGGTTAGGGTTAGGCTTCGGTTTAGGTTTCGGGTTAGGGTTCGGGTTAGGGTTCGTTTTAGGGTTCGGGTTAGGGTTCGCGTTAGGGTTCGGTTTAGGGTTAGGGTTAGGGTTAGGGTTAGGTTTATGGTTCGTGTTAGGGTTCGGGTTAGGGGTCGGGTTAGGGTTAGGGTTAGGGTAAGGGTTCGGGTTCGGGTTAGGGTTAGGGTGTGGGTTCGGGTTAGGGTTCCGGTTAGGGTTCGGGTTAGGTTTAGGGTTAGGGTTAGGGTTCGGGATCGGTGTTAGGGTTAGGTTTAGGGTTCAGGTTAGGGTTCGGGTTAGGGTTACGATTCGGGTAAGGGCTTAGTGTTCGGGTTCGGGTTAGGGTTAGGGTTAGGGTTCCGGTTAGGGTTAGGGTTAGGGTTCGGGTTAGGTTTAGGGTTAGGGTTAGGGTTCGGGTTAGTGTTAGGGTGAGGGTTAGGGTTAGGTTTAGGGTTCGGGTTAGGGTTCGGGGTAGGGTTAGAGTTAGGATTCGTGTTAGGGTTAGGGTTAGGGTTCGGGTTAGGGTTAGGGTTCGGTTTAGTGTTAGGGTTAGGGTTCGGTTTAGGGTTAGGGTTAGGTTTCGGGTTAGGTTTAGGGTTCGGGTTCGGGTTAGGGTTCGGATTCGGGTTAGGGTTCGGGTTTGGGTTAGGGTTCGGGTTAGGTTTAGCGTTAGGGTTAGGGTTCGGGTTAGTGTTAGGGTTCGGGTTCGGGTTTGGTTCGGGTTAGGGTTCGGTTTAGGGTTAAGGGTTAGGGTTAGGGTTCTTGTTAGGGTTAGGGTTAGGGTTAGGGTTCGGGTTAGGTTTAGGTTTAGGGTTAGGTTTAAGTTTCGGGTTAGGGTTAGGGTTAGGGTTAGGGTTAGTGTTAGGGTTCGGGTTCGGGTTAGGGTTAGGGTTAGGTTTCGGGTTAGGGTTCGGGTTCGGTTTAGGCTAAGGGCTAGGGTTCGGGTTAGGTTTAGGGTTCGGGTTAGGGTTAGGGTTAGGGTTAGGGTTAGGGTTAAGGTTCGGTTTAGGGTTCCGGTTAGGGTTAGGGTTAGGGTTCGGGGTAGGGTTAGGGTTAGGGTTCGGGTTAGGGTTCGGCTTAGGGTTAGGGTTAGGGTTAGGGTTCGTGTTAGGGTTAGGGTTAGGGTTCGGGTTAGGGTTCGGGTTAGGGTTAGGGTAAGGGTTCGGGTGAGGGTTCAGGTTAGGGTTCGGGTTAGGTTTCGGGTTAGGGTTCGGGTTAGGGTTAGGTTAAGGGTTAGGGTTCGGTTTCGGGGTAGGGTTAGGGTTCGGGTTAGTGTTAGGGTTAGGGTTCGGGTTAGGGTTAGGGTTAGGGTTAGGGTTAGGTTTTAGGGTTAGGTTTAGTGTTAGAGTTAGTGTTAGGGGTTATGGTTAGGGTAGGGTTGGGGTTCGGGTTAGGGTTAGGGTTCGGGTTAGGGTTAGATTTCAGGTTAGAGTTAGGGTTCGGGTTTTGGTTAGGGTTAGGGTTAGGTTTAGGGTTAGGGTTCGGATTAGGGTTAGGGTTAGGGTTATGTTTAAGGTTCGGGTTAGGTTTAGGGTTAGGGTTAGGGTTAGGGTTAGTGTTAGGGTGCGTGTTCGGGTTAGGGTTAGGGTTCGGGTTAGGGTTCGGGTTCGGGTTAGGCTTAGGGCTAGGGTTCGGGTTAGGGTTAGGGTTAGGGTTCGGTTTAGGGTTAGGGTTAGGGTTAGGGTTAGGGTTAAGTTTCGGGTTAGGGTTCGGGTTAGGGTTAGGGTTAGGTTTCGGGGTAGGTTTAGGGTTAGGGTTCGGCTTAGGGTTCGGGTTAGGGTTAGGGTTATGTTTAGGGTTCGGGTTAGGGTTAGGGTTCGCGTTAGGGTTCGGGTTAGGTTTAGGGTAAGGGTTCGGGTTAGGGTTCAGGTTAGTGTTAGGGTTAGGGTTCAGGTTAGGGTTAGGGTTAGCGTTAGGGTTAGGTTTTAGGGTTAGGGTTAGGGTTAGGGTTAGGGTTAGGGTTAGGGTTAGGGTTCGGTTTAGGCTTTTGGTTTGGTTAGGGTTAGGGTTCGGGTTAGGGTTAGGGTTCGTGTTAGGGATAGGGTTAGGTTTAGGGTTAAGGTTAGGGTTCGGGTTAGGGTTAGGGTTAGGGTTCGGGTTAGGGTTAGGGTTAGGGTTCGGGGTAGGGTTAGGGTTAGGGTTCGGGTTAGGGTTAGGTTTAGGGTTAGGGTTCGGGTTAGGGTTCGGGTTAGGGTTCGGGTTAGGATTCGGGTTAGGGTTAGGGTTAGGGTTCGGGATAGTGTTAGGTTTCGGGTTAGGGTTATGATTAGTGTTTGGGTTAGAGTTAGGGTTAGGGTTCGGTTTAGGGTTAGGGTTCGGGTTCGGGTTAGGGTTAGGGTTCGGGTTCGGGTTAGGGTTCGGGTTTGGGTTAGGGTTTGGGATTGCGGTTAGGGTTAGGGTTAGGGTTCGGGTTCGGGTTAGGGTTAGGGTTCGGGTTCGGGTTAGGGTTAGGGTTCGGGTTAGGGTTCGGGTTCGGGTTAGGGTTAGGGTTAGGGTTCGGGTTAGGTTAGGGTTAGGGTTCGGGTTAGGGTTAGGGTTCGGGTTAGGGTTAGGGTTAGGCTTTGGGTTCGGGTTCGTGTTAGGGTTAGGGTTCGGGTTCGGGTTAGGGTTAGGGTCCGGGTTAGGGTTAGGGTGCGGGTTAGGTTTAGGGTTCGGTTTCGGTTTAGGGTTAGGGTTTGGGTTCGTTTTCGGTTTAGGGTTACGGTTAGGGTTAGGGTTCGGATTAGGTTTAGGGTTAGGGTTAGGGTTAGGGTTCGGTTTAGGGTTAGGGTTAGGGTTAGGTTTAGGTGTTAGGGTTTAGGGTTAGGGTTCTGGTTAGGGTTAGGGTTAGGGTTCGGGTTCGGGTTAGGGTTAGGGTTAGGGTTAGGGTTCGGTTTAAGGTTAGGTTTAGGGTTAGGGTTCGGGTTAGGGTTATGGTTAGGGTTAGGGTTCGGGTTAGGGTTAGGGTTAGGGTTAGGTTTCGGGTTAGGGTTCGGGTAAGGGTTAGTGTTAGGGTTAGGGTTCGGGTTAGTGTTAGGGTTCGGGTTAGGGTTCGGGTTCGGGTTAGGGTTCGGTTTAAAGTTCGGGTTAGGTTTAGGGTTAGGGTTAGGGTTAGGGTTCGTGTTAGGGTTCGGGTTAGGGGTCAGGTTAGGGTTAGTGTTAGGGTAAGGGTTAGGTTTCGGGTTCGGGTTAGGGTTAGGTGTTAATGTTCAGGTTAGGGTTCTGGTCAGGGTTCAGTTTAGGGTTCGGGTTAGGGTTAGGGTTAGGGTTAGGGTTAGGGTTATGGTTAGGGTTAGGTTTAGGGTTCTGGTTACGGTTAGGTTTCGGGTTGGGGTTAGTGTTAGGGTTCGGGTTATGTTTAGGGTTAGGGTTCGGGTTAGGTTTACGTTTCGGGTTAGGGTTAGGGTTAGGGTTCGGGTTAGGGTTAGGGTTCGGGTTAGGGTTGGGTTCGGGTTAGGTTTCGGGTTAGGGTTAGGGTTCGGGTTCGGTTTAGGGTTAGGGTTCGGGTTAGGGTTAGGGTTAGGGTTAGGGTTCGGGTTAGGGTTCGGGTTAGGGTTCGGGTTAGAGTTAGGGTTAGGTTTAGGGTTAGGGTTCGTGTTAGGGTTCGGGTTAGGGGTCGGGTTAGGGTTAGGGTTAGGGTTCGGGTTAGGGTTAGGGTTAGGGTTAGGGTTCGGGTTAGGGTAAGGGTTCAGGTTAGGGTTCGGGTTAGGGTTAGAATTCGGTTAAGGGATTAGGGTTCGGGATCGGGTTAGGGTTAGGGTGAGGGTTCCCGTTAGGGTTAGAGTTAGGGTTCGGGTTCGGGTTAGGGTTAGGGTTAGGGTTAGGGTTCGGGGTAAGGTTCCGTTTTGGGTTAGGGTTAGGGTTCGGGTTAGGGATAGGGTTAGGGTTTGGGTTAGGGTTCGGGTTAGGGTTAGGGTTAAGGTTAGGGTTCGGGTTAGGGTTCGGGTTAGGGTTCGGGTTAGAGTAGGGTTCGGGTTAGGGGTTAGGTTTCGGGTTAGGTTTGGGGTTAGGGTTCGGGTTAGGGTTAGGGTTAGGGTTAGGGTTAGGTTTCGGGTTAGGTTTAGGGTTAGGGTTCGGATTCGGGTTCGGGTTAGGTTTAGGGTTAGGGTTAGGGTTCGTGTTAGGGTTCGGGTTAGGGGTCGGGTTAGGGTTAGGGTTAGGGTAAGGGTTCGTGTTCGGGTTAGTGTTAGGGTTTGGGTTCAGGTTAGGGTTCGGATTAGGGTTCGGTTTAGGTTTAGGGTTCGGGTTAGGGTTCGGGTTTGTGTTCGGGTTAGGGTTCGGGTTCGGGTTCGGATTAGGGATCGGGTTCGGTTTCGGGTTTGGGTTAGGGTTCGGGTTCGGGTAAAGGTTCGGGTTCGGGATAGGGTTAGGGGTTAGTGTTCAGGTTAGGGTTAGGGTTAGGTTTCGGGTTAGGGTTCGGGTTATGGTTAGGGTTAGGGTTAGTGTTAGGGTTAGGGTTAGGGTTTGGGTAAGGGTTCGGGTTAGGGTTAGGGTTAGGGTTCGGTTTAGGGTTCGGGTTAGGGTTCGGGTTAGGTTTCGGTTTAGGGTTCGGGTTAGGGTTCGCGTTAGGGTTCGGGTTAGGGATAGGGTTAGGGTTAGAGTTAGGTTTATGGTTCGTGTTAGGGTTCGGGTTAGGGGTCGTGTTAGGGTGAGGGTTAGTGTAAGGGTTCGGGTTCGGGTTAGGGTTAGGGTGTGGTTCGGGTTAGGGTTCGGGTTAGGGTTCGGGTTAGGCTTAGGGTTAGGGTTCGGGATCGGTGTTAGGGTTAGGTTTAGGTTTCGGGTTAGGGTCGGGTTAGGTTTACGATTCGGGTAAGGGCTTAGTGTTCGGGTTCGGGTTAGGGTTAAGGTTAGGGTTCCGGTTAGGGTTAGGGTTAGGGTTCGGGTTAGGTTTAGGGTTAGGGTTAGGTTTAGGGTTGGGGTTCGGGTTAGGGTTAGGGTTAGGGTTCGGTTTAGGGTTCGGGTTAGGGTTAGGGTTAGGGTTAGGGTTAGGGTTCGGGTTAGGATTATGATTAGGGTTATGGTTCGGGTGAGGGTTAGTGTTCGGGTTAGGGTTAGGGTTAGGGTTAGGGTTCGGGACGGTTAGGTTTAGGGTTCGGGTTAGGGTTAGGGTTCGGTTTCGGGGTTAGGGTTAGGGTTAGGTTTCGGGTTAGGATTTTGGTTAGGGTTAGGGTTCGGGTGAGGGTTAGTGTTCGGGTTAGGTTTAGGGTTAGGGTTAGGGTTCGGGTTAGGGTTAGGGTTCGTGTTCGGTTTAGTGCTAGGGTTCGGGTTCGGTTTAGGGTTAGGGTTAGGGTTCGGGTTAGGATTATGGTTAGGGTTAGGGTTCGGGTGAGGGTTAGTGTTCGGGTTAGGGTTAGGGTTAGGGTTAGAGTTCGGGTTAGGGTTAGGTTTCGTGTTCGGGTTAGGGCTAGGGTTCGGGTTCGGGTTAGGGTTCGGTTTAGGGTTCGGGTTAGGGTTCGGGATAGGGTTACGTTTAGGGTTAGGGTACGGGTTCGGGTTCGGGTTAGGGGTTAGGTTTCGTGTTAGGGTTAGGGTTAGGGTTCTGGTCAGGGTTCAGGTTAGGGTTAGGGTTAGGGTTAGGGTTCGGGTTAGGTTTCGGGTTCGGGTTAGGGTTAGGTGTTAATGTTCAGGTAAGGGTTAGGGTTAGGGTTCGGGTTAGGGTTCGGGTTAGGGTTAGGTTTAGGGTTAGGGTTAGGGTTAGGGTTAGGGTTATGGTTAGGGTTAGGTTTAGGGTTCTGGTTACGGTTAGGTTTCGGGTTGGGGTTAGTGTTAGGGTTCGGGTTATGTTTAGGGTTAGGGTTTGGGTTAGGTTTACGTTACGGGTTAGGGTTAGGGTTAGCGTTCGGGTTAGGGTTAGGGTTCGGGTTAGGGTTGGGTTCGGGTTAGGTTTCGGGTTAGGGTTAGGGTTCGGGTTCGGTTTAGGGTTAGGGTTCGGTTTAGGGTTAGGGTTAGAGTTAGGGTTCGGGTTAGGGTTCGGGTTAGGGTTCGGGTTAGAGTTAGGGTTAGGTTTAGGGTTAGGGTTCGTGTTAGGGTTCGGGTTAGGGTTAGGGTTCGGGTTAGGGTTAGGGTTCGGGTTAGGGTTAGGGTTAGGATTAGGGTTCGGGTTAGGGTAAGGGTTCAGGTTAGGGTTCGGGTTAGGGTTAGGATTCGGTTAAGGGATTAGGGTTCGGGATCGGGTTAGGGTTAGGGTTCCCGTTAGGGTTAGGGTTAGGGTTCAGGTTCGGGGTAGGGTTAGGGTTCGGGTTAGGGTTCGGGTTAGTGTTAGGGTTAGGGTTCGAGTTAGCGTTAAGGTTAGGGTTCGGGTTAGGGTTCGGGTTAGGGTTAGGGTTAGGGTTCGGATTAGGGTTAGGGTTAGGGTTAGGGTTAGGGTTAGGTTTAGGGTTCGGGTTAGGTTTAGGGTTAGGGTTCGGATTCAGGTTCGGGTTAGGTTTAGGGTACTGGTTCGAGTTAGGGTTAGGGTTCGGCTTTGGGTTAGGGTTCGGGTTAGGTTTAGGGTTAGGGTTCGGGTTAGTGTTAGGGTTAGGTTTAGGGTTAGGTTTAGGGTTCGGGTTAGGTTTAGGGTTAGGGTTAGGGTTCGGGTTAGGGTTAGGGTTAGGATTCGGGTTAGGGTTAGGGTTAGGGTTAGGGTTATGGTTCGGGTTAGGGTTCGGGTTAAGTTCGGGTTAGGGTTAGGTTTAGGGTTAGGGTTCGTGTTAGGGTTCGGGTTAGGGGTCGGTTTAGGCTTAGGGTTAGGGTAAGGGTTCGTGTTCGGGTTAGGGTTAGGGTTTGGGTTCGGGTTAGGGTTCGGGTTAGGGTTCGGTTTAGGTTACGGTTCGGGTTAGGGTTCGGGTTAGGGTTCGTGTTAGGGTTCAGGTTCGGGTTCGGGTTAGGGTTCGGGTTCGGGTTCGGGTTTGGGTTAGGGTTCGGTTTCGCGTAAAGTTTCGGGTTAGGGGTTAGTGTTCAGGTTAGGGTTAGGGTTAGGTTTCGGGTTAGGGTTCGGGTTAGGGTTAGGGTTAGGGTTAGGGTTAGGGTTAGGGTTCGGGTAAGGTTTCGGGTTAGGGTTAGGGTTAGGGTTCGGTTTAGGGTTCGGGTTAGGGTTCGGGTTAGGGTTCTGTTTAGGTTTCGGGTTAGGGTTCGCGTTAGGGTTCGGGTTATGGTTAGGGTTAGGGTTAGGGTTAGGTTTAGGGTTCGTGTTAGGGTTCGGGTTAGGGGTCGGGTTAGGGTTAGGGTTAGGGTAAGGGTTCGGGTTCGGGTTAGGGTTAGGGTGTGGGTTCGGGTTAGGGTTCGGTTTAGGGTTCGGGTTAGGTTTAGGGTTAGTGTTAGGGTTCGGGTTCGGTGTTAGGGTTAGGTTTAGGGTTCGGGTTACGGTTCGGGTTAGGGTTACGATTCGGGTAAGGGCTTAGTGTTCAGATTCGGGTTAGGGTTAGGGTTAGGGTTCCGGTTAGGTTTAGGGTTAGGGTTAGGGTTAGGGTTCGGGTTAGGGTTCGGGTAGGGTTTAGTGTTCGGGTTAGTGTTGGGTTCGGGTTAGGTTTCGGGTTAGGGTTAGGGTTCGGGTTCGGGTTCGGGTTAGGATTCGGGTTAGGGTTAGGGTTAGGATACGCGTTAGGGTTCGGGTTCGGGTTCGGGTTATGTTTAGGGTTAGGGTTAGGGTTCGGTTTAGGGTTCGGGTTAGGGTTCGGGTTAGGGTTCGGGTTAGGGTTCGCGTTAGGTTTCGGGTTAGGGTTAGGGTTCGGTTTCGGGTTCGGGTTAGGGTTCGGGTTAGGGTTAGGGTTAGGATACGCGTTAGGGTTCGGGTTCGGGTTAGGGTTAGGGTTAGGGTTCGGGTTAGGGTTAGGTTTAGGGTTAGGGTTAGGGTTCGGGTTAGGGTTCGGGTTAGGGTTAGTGTTCGGGTTAGTGTTGGGTTCGGGTTAGGTTTCGGGTTAGGTTTCGGGTTAGGGTTAGGGATAGGGTTAGGTTTCGGGTTAGGGTTCGGGTTCGGGTTAGGGTTAGGTTTCGTTTTAGGGTTAGGTTTAGGGTTCGGGATTGTTAGGTTTAGGGTTCGGGTTAGGGTTAGGGTTAGTGTTCAGTTTAGAGTTAGGGTTAGGGTTCGGGTTAGGGTTCGGATTAGGGGTCGGGTTAGGGTTAACGTTCGGGTTAGGGTTAGGGTTAGGTTTAGGGTTAAGGTTAGGGTTCGGGTTGGGTTAGGGTTAGGGTTAGGTTTAGGGTTCATGTTAGGGTTCGGGTTAGTTGTCGGGTTAGGGTTAGTGTTAGGGTAAGGGTTCGGGTTCTGGTTAGGGTTAGGGTGTGGTTTCGGGTTAGGGTTAGGTTTAGGGTTAGGGTTAGGGTTAGGGTTCGGGTTAGGGTTCGGGTTAGGTTTAGTGTTCGGGTTAGTGTTGGGTTCGGGTTAGGTTTCGGGTTAGGGTTCGCGTTAGGTTTCGGGTTAGGGTTAGGGTTCGGGTTCGGGTTCGGGTTAGGGTTCGGGTTAGGGTTAGGGTTAGGGTTAGGGTTCGGTTTAGGGTTCGGGTTAGGGTTCGGGTTAGGGTTCGGTTTAGGGTTCGGGTTAGGGTTCGCGTTAGGTTTCGGGTTAGGGTTAGGGTTCGGGTTCGGGTTCGGGTTAGGGTTCGGGTTAGGGTTAGGGTTAGGATACGCGTTAGGGTTCGGGTTCCGGTTAGGGTTAGGGTTAGGGTTCGGGTTAGGGTTAGGTTTAGGGTTAGGTTTAGGGTTAGGGTTCGGGTTAGGGTTCGGTTTAGGGTTAGTGTTCGGGTTAGTGTTGGGTTCGGGTTAGGTTTCGGGTTAGGTTTCGGGTTAGGTTTCGGGTTAGGGTTAGGGTTAGGGTTAGGTTTCGGGTTAGGGTTCGGGTTAGGGTTAGGGTTAGGGATCGGGTTCGGGTTCGGGTTAGGGTTAGGGTTCGTTTTAGGGTTAGGTTTAGGGTTCGGGATTGTTAGGTTTAGGGTTCGGGTTAGGGTTAGGGTTCGGTTTCGGGGTTATGGTTAGGGTTATGGTTCGGGTTAGGATTATGGTTAGGGTTAGGGTTCGGGTGAGGGTTAGTGTTCGGGTTAGGGTTAGGGTTAGAGTTAGGGTTCGGGTTAGGGTTAGGGTTCGTGTTCGGGTTAGGGCTAGGGTTCGGGTTCGGGTTAGGGTTAGGGTTAGGGTTCGGGTTAGGATTATGGTTAGGGTTAGGTTTCGGGTGAGGGTTAGTGTTCGGGTTAGGTTTAGGGTTAGGATTAGTGTTCGGGTTAGGGTTAGGGTTCATGTTCGGGTTAGGGCTAGGGTTCGGGTTCGGGTTAGGGTTTGGTTTAGGGTTCGGGTTAGGGTTCGGATTAGGGTTAGGGTTAGGGTTAGGGTACGGGTTCGGGTTCGGGTTAGGGGTTAGGTTTCGGGTTAGGGTTAGGGTTAGGGTTCTGGTCAGGGTTCAGTTTAGGGTTAGGGTTAGGGTTAGGGTTCGGGTTAGGTTTCGGGTTCGGGTTAGGGTTAGGTGTTAATGTTCAGGTTAGGGTTCTGGTCAGGGTTCAGTTTAGGGTTCGGGTTAGGGTTAGGGTTAGGGTTAGGGTTAGGGTTAGGGTTAGGGTTAGGTTTAGGGTTCTGGTTACGGTTAGGTTTCGGGTTGGGGTTAGTGTTAGGTTTCGGGTTATGTTTAGGGTTAGGGTTCGGGTTAGGTTTACGTTTCGGGTTAGGGTTAGGTTTAGGGTTCGGGTTAGGGTTAGGGTTCGGGTTAGGGTTGGGTTCGGGTTAGGTTTCGGGTTAGGGTTAGGGTTCGGGTTCGGTTTAGGGTTAGGGTTCGGGTTAGGGTTAGGGTTAGGGTTAGGGTTCGGGTTAGGGTTCGGGTTAGGGTTCGGGTTAGAGTTAGGGTTAGGTTTAGGGTTAGGGTTCGTGTTAGGGTTCGGGTTAGGGGTCGGGTTAGGGTTAGGGTTAGGGTTCGGGTTAGGGTTAGGGTTAGGGTTAGGGTTCGGGTTAGGGTAAGGGTTCAGGTTAGGGTTCGGGTTAGGGTTAGAATTCGGTTAAGGGATTAGGGTTCGGGATCGGGTTAGGGTTAGGGTGAGGGTTCCCGTTAGGGTTAGGGTTAGGGTTCGGGTTCGGGTTAGGGTTAGGGTTATGGTTAGGTTTCGGGGTAAGGTTCCGTTTTGGGTTAGGGTTAGGGTTCGGGTTAGGGATAGGGTTAGGGTTTGGGTTAGGGTTCGGGTTAGGGTTAGGGTTAAGGTTAGGGTTCGGGTTAGGGTTCGGGTTAGAGTAGGGTTCGGGTTGGGGTTAGGGTTCGGGTTAGGGTTAGGGTTAGGGTTCGGGTTAGGATTCGGGTTAGGGTTCGGTTTAGGTTTAGGGTTCGGGTTAGGGTTCGGGTTAGTGTTCGGGTTAGGGTTCGGGTTCGGGTTCGGGTTAGGGATCGGGTTTGGGTTCGGGTTTGGGTAAAGGTTCGGGTTCGGGATAGGGTTAGGGGTTAGGGTTAGGGTTAGGTTTCGGGTTAGGGTTCGGGTTATGGTTAGGGTTAGGGTTAGTGTTAGGGTTAGGGTTAGGGTTTGGGTAAGGGTTCGGGTTAGGGTTAGGGTTAGGGTGTGGGTTCGGGTTAGGGTTCGGGTTAGGGTTCGGGTTAGGCTTAGGGTTAGGGTTCGGGATCGGTGTTAGGGTTAGGTTTAGGGTTCGGGTTAGGGTTCGGGTTAGGTTTACGATTCGGGTAAGGGCTTAGTGTTTGGGTTCGGGTTAGGGTTAGGGTTAGGGTTCCGGTTAGGGTTAGGGTTAGGTTTAGGGTTAGGGTTAGGGTTAGGGTTTGGGTTCGGGTTAGGGTTAGGGTTCGGTTTAGGGTTCGGGTTAGGGTTCAGGTTAGGGTTAGGGTTAGGGTTCGGGTTAGGATTATGATTAGGGTTATGGTTCGGGTGAGGGTTAGTGTTCGGGTTAGGGTTAGGGTTAGGGTTAGGGTTCGGGACGGTTAGGTTTAGGGTTCGGGTTAGTGTTAGGGTTCGGTTTCGGGGTTAGGGTTAGGGTTAGGTTTCGGGTTAGGATTTTGGTTAGGGTTAGGGTTCGGGTGAGGGTTAGTGTTCGGGTTAGGGTTAGGGTTAGGGTTAGGGTTCGGGTTAGGGTTAGGGTTCGTGTTCGGTTTAGGGCTAGGGTCGGGTTCGGGTTAGGGTTAGGGTTAGGGTTCGGGTTAGGATTATGGTTAGGGTTAGGGTTCGGGTGAGGGTTAGTGTTCGGGTTAGGGTTAGGGTTAGGGTTAGAGTTCGGGTTAGGGTTAGGGTTCGTGTTCGGGTTAGGGTTAGGGTTCGGGTTAGGGATAGGGTTAGGGTTTGGGTTAGGGTTCGGGTTAGGGTTAGGGTTAAGGTTAGGGTTCGGGTTAGGGTTCGGGTTAGGGTTCGGGTTAGGGTTAGGGTTCGGGTTAGGGTTAGGGTTAGGGTTCGGGTTAGGGTTAGGGTTAGGGTTAGGGTTAGGGTTCGGGTTAGGTTTAGGGTTAGGGTTCGGATTCGGCGTCGGGTTAGGTTTAGGGTTATGGTTAGGGTTCGTGTTAGGGTTCGGGTTAGGGGTCGGGTTAGGGTTAGGGTTAGGGTAAGGGTTCGTGTTCGGGTTAGTGTTAGGGTTTGGGTTTGGGTTAGGGTTCGGGTTAGGGTTCGGTTTAGGTTTAGGGTTCGGGTTAGGGTTCGGGTTAGTGTTCGGGTTAGGGTTCGGATTCGGGTTCGGATTAGGGATCGGCTTCGGGTTCGGGTTTGGGTTAGGGTTCGGGTTCGGGTAAAGGTTCGGGTTCGGGATAGGGTTAGGGGATAGTGTTCAGGTTAGGGTTAGGGTTAGGTTTCGGGTTAGGGTTCGGGTTATGGTTAGGGTTAGGGTTAGTGTTAGGGTTAGGGTTAGGGTTTGGGTAAGGGTTCGGGTTAGGGTTAGGGTTAGGGTTCGGTTTAGGGTTCGGGTTAGGGTTCGGGTTAGGTTTCGGTTTAGGGTTCGGGTTAGGGTTCGCGTTAGGGTTCGGGTTAGGGATAGGGTTAGGGTTAGGGTTAGGTTTAGGGTTCGTGTTAGGGTTCGGGTTAGGGGTCGGGTTAGGGTGAGGGTTAGGGTAAGGGTTCGGGTTCGGGTTAGGGTTAGGGTGTGGGTTCGGGTTAGGGTTCGGGTTAGGGTTCGGGTTAGGCTTAGGGTTAGGGTTCGGGATCGGTGTTAGGGTTAGGTTTAGGGTTCGGGTTAGGGTTCGGGTTAGGTTTACGATTCGGGTAAGGGCTTAGTGTTCGGGTTCGGGTTAGGGTTATGGTTAGGGTTCCGGTTAGGGTTAGGGTTAGGGTTCGGGTTAGGTTTAGGGTTAGGGTTAGGGTTAGGGTTGGGGTTCGGGTTAGGGTTAGGGTTAGGGTTCGGATTAGGGTTCGGGTTAGGGTTAGGGTTAGGGTTCGGGTTAGGATTATGATTAGGGTTATGGTTCGGGTGAGGGTTAGTGTTCGGGTTAGGGTTAGGGTTAGGGTTAGGGTTCGGGACGGTTAGGTTTGGGTTCGGGTTATGGTTAGGGTTCGGTTTCGGGTTTAGGGTTAGGGTTAGGTTTCGGGTTAGGATTTTGGTTAGGGTTAGGGTTCGGGTGAGGGTTAGTGTTCGGGTTAGGGTTAGGGTTAGGGTTAGGGTTCGGGTTAGGATTAGGGTTCGTGTTCGGTTTAGGGCTAGGGTTCGGGTTCGGGTTAGGGTTAGGGTTAGGGTTCGGGTTAGGATTATGGTTAGGGTTAGGGTTCGGGTTAGGGTTCGGGTTAGGGTTCGGGTTAGGGTTACGGTTAGGGTTAGGGTACGGGTTCGGGTTCGGGTTAGGGGTTAGGTTTCGTGTTAGGGTTAGGGTTAGGGTTCTGGTCAGGGTTCAGGTTAGGGTTAGGGTTAGGGTTAGGGTTCGGGTTAGGTTTCGGGTTCGGGTTAGTGTTAGGTGTTAATGTTCAGGTAAGGGTTAGGGTTAGGGTTCGGGTTAGGGTTCGGGTTAGGGTTAGGGTTAGGGTTAGGGTTAGGGTTATGGTTAGGGTTAGGTTTAGGGTTCTGGTTACGGTTAGGTTTCGGGTTGGGGTTAGTGTTAGGGTTCGGGTTATGTTTAGGGTTAGGGTTCAGGTTAGGTTTACGTTACGGGTTAGGGTTTGGGTTAGCGTTCGGGTTAGGGTTAGGGTTCGGGTTAGGGTTGGGTTCGGGTTAGGTTTCGGGTTAGGGTTAGGGTTCGGGTTCGGTTTAGGTTTAGGGTTCGGTTTAGGGTTAGGGTTAGAGTTAGGGTTCGGGTTAGGGTTAGGGTTCGTGTTCGGTTTAGGGCTAGGGTTCGGGTTCGGGTTAGGGTTAGGGTTAGGGTTCGGGTAAGGATTATGGTTAGGGTTAGGGTTCGGGTTAGGGTTCGGATTAGGGTTCGGGTTAGGGTTACGGTTAGGGTTAGGGTACGGGTTCGGGTTCGGGTTAGGGGTTAGGTTTCGTGTTAGGGTTAGGGTTCTGGTCAGGGTTCAGGTTAGGGTTAGGGTTAGGGTTAGGGTTCGGGTTAGGTTTCGGATTCGGGTTAGGGTTAGGTGTTAATGTTCAGGTAAGGGTTAGGGTTAGGGTTCGGGTTAGGGTTCGGGTTAGGTTTAGGGTTAGGGTTAGGGTTAGGGTTAGGGTTATGGTTAGGGTTAGGTTTAGGGTTCTGGTTACGGTTAGGTTTCGGGTTGGGGTTAGTGTTAGGGTTCGGGTTATGTTTAGGGTTAGGGTTCGGGTTAGGTTTACG
>JAVLSZ010000091.1:105000-127500 GCA_032313775.1 Urocyon cinereoargenteus | reverse complement strand
GTTAGGGTTAGGGTCCGTGTTAGGGTTAGGGTTAGGGTTAGGGTTAAGGTTCGGGTTAGGGTTCGGGTTAAGTTTCGGGTTAGGGTTAGGGTTAGGGTTAGGGTTAGGGTTCGTGTTAGGGTTCGGGTTAGGGGTCGGGTTAGGGTTAGGGTTAGGGTAAGGGTTCGGGTTGGGTTTAGGGTTAGGGTTTGGGTTCGGGTTAGGGTTCGGGTTAGGGTTCGGTTTTGATTTAGGTTTCGGGTTAGTGTTCGGGTTAGTGTTGGGTTCGGGTTAGGGTTCGGGTTCGGGTTCGGGTTAGGGTTCGGGTTCGGGTTCGGATTTGGGTTAGGGTTCGGGTTCGGGTAAAGGTTCGGGTTCTGGTTAGGGTTAGGGGTTAGTGTTTTGGTTAGGGTTAGGGTTCGGGTTCGGGTAAGGGTTAGGGTTAGGGTTAGGGTTAGGGTTCGGTTTAGGGTTTGGTTTAGGGTTAGGGTTAGGGTTCGGTTTAGGGTTCGGGTTAGTGTTCGGGTTAGGGTTCGGGTTAGGGTTCGGGTTAGGGTTCGCGTTAGGTTTCGGGTTCGGGTTAGGTTTCGGGTTCAGGTTCGGGTTAGGGTTCGGGTTAGGGTTAGGGTTAGGATTCGCGTTAGGGTTCGGGTTCGGGTTAGGGTTAGGTTTAGGGTTCGGTTTAGGGTTAGGTTTAGGGTTAGGGTTAGCGTTAGGGTTCGGGTCAGGGTTCGGGTTAGGGTTAGTGTTCGGGTTAGTGTTCGGTTCGGGTTAGGTTTCGGGTTAGGTTTCGGGTTAGGGTTAGGGTTCGGGTTAGGGTTAGGGTTCGGGTTAGGATTAGGGTTAGGGTTCGGGTTAGGGTTAGGGTTGGGGTTAGGGTTAGGGGTTAGGGTTCGGGTTAGGTTTAGGGTTAGGGTTAGGGTTAGGGTTCGGGTTAGGGTTAGGGTTAGGTTTAGGGTTCGGGTTAGGGTTAGGGTAGGATTCGGGTTAGGGTTAGGGTTCGGGTTAGGGTTCGGGTTAGGGTTCGGGTTAGGTTTCGGGTTAGGGTTAGGGTTCGGGTTCGGGTTCGGGTTAGGGTTCGGGTTAGGGTTAGGTTTAGGATTCGCGTTAGGGTTCGGGTTCGGGTTCGGGTTAGGGTTAGGGTTAGGGTTCGGGTTAGGGTTAGGTTTACGGTTAGGGTTAGGGTTAGGGTTCGGGTTAGGGTTCGGGTTAGGGTTAGTGTTCGGGTTAGTGTTGGGTTCGGGTTAAGTTTCGGGTTAGGGTTCGGGTTAGGGTTAGGGTTCGGGTTAGGGTTAGGGTTCGGTTTAGGGTTAGGGTTAGGGTTCGGGTTAGGGTTAGGGTTGGGGTTAGGGTTAGGGGTTAGGGTTTAGGGTTAGGGTTCGGGTTAGGGTTAGGGTTCGGGTTAGGGTTAGGGTTCGGGTTAGGGGTCGGGTAAGGGTTAGTGTTAGGGTTAGGTTTCGGGTTAGTGTTAGGGTTAGGGTTAGGGTTAGGTTTCGGGTTAGGGTTCGGTTTAAGGTTCGGGTTAGGTTTAGGATTAGGGTTAGGGTTAGGGTTCGTGTTAGGGTTCGGGTTAAGGGTCAGGTTAGGGTTAGGTTTAAGATAAGGGTTCGGGTTCGGGTTAGGGTTAGGGTGTGGGTTCGGGTTAGGGTTCGGGTTAGGGTTCCGGTTAGGTTTAGCGTTAGGGATAATGTTCGGGTTCGGGGTTAGGGTTAGGTTTAGGGTTCTGGTTAGGGATAGGGTTATGGTTTGGGTTCGGGTTCGGTGTATCGTTAGGGTTCGGGTTCGGGTTAGGGTACGGGTTCGGGTTCGGGTTAGGGTTAGGGTTTGTGTTCGGGTTAGGGTTCGGGTTAGGGTTCGGTTTAGGTTTAGGGTTCGGTTTAGGATTCGGGTTAGGGTTCGGGTTAGGGTTCGGGTTCGGATTCGTGTTAGGGTTCGGGTCGGGTTCGGGTTTGGGTTAGGGTTCGGGTTCGGGTAAAGGTTCGGGTTCGGGTTAGGGTTAGGTGTTACTGTTCAGGTTAGGGTTAGGGTTAGGGTTCGGGTTAGGGTTCGGGTTAGGGTTAGGTTTAGGGTAAGGGTTAGGGTTAGGGTTAGGGTTCGGGTTAGGGTTAGGGTTAGGGTTAGGTTTAGGGTTCGATTAGGGTTAGTGTTAGGGTTAGGGTTCGGGTTAGGGTTAGGGTTAGGGTTAGGGTTAGTGTTAGGGTTCGGGTTCGGGTTAGGGTTCGGGTTAGGTTTCGGGTTAGTGTTCGGGTTCGGGTTCGGGTTAGGGTTCGGGTTCGGGTTCGGGTTTGCTTTAGGGTTCGGGTTCGGGTAAAGGTTCGGGTTCGTGTTAGGGTTAGGGGTTACTGTTCAGGTTAGGATTATGGTTAGGGTTCGGGTTAGGGTTCGTGTTAGGGTTAGGGTTCGGGTTAGGGTTCAGGTTAGGTTTAGGGTTAGGTTTAGGGTTCGAGTTAGGGTTAGGGTAGGATTCGGGTTAGGGTTAGGGTTCCGGTTAAGGTTAGGGTTCGGGTTAGGGTTAGGGTTAGGGTTCGGGGTATGGTTAGGGTTAGGGTTCGGGTTAGGGTTAGGGTTAGGTTTAGGGTTCGGATTAGGGTTCGGGTTAGGGTTCGGGTTAGGATTCGGGTTAGGGTTAGGGTTAGGGTTCGGGTTAGGGTTAGGGTTAGGGTTAGGTTTAGGTTTAGGGATCGGGTGTGTGTTAGGGTTAGGGTTAGGGTTAGTGTTCGGGTTAGGGTTAGGTTTTAGGGTTAGGGTTAGGGTTCGGGTTAGGGTTAGGTTTAGGGTTAGGGTTAGGGTTCGGGTTAGGGTTCGGGTTAGGGTTAGCGTTCGGGTTAGGGTTAGGGTTAGGTTTAGGGTTAAGGTTAGGGTTTGGGTTAGGGTTAGGGTTATGGTTAGGTATAGGTTTCGGGTTAGGGATAGGGTTATGATTTGGGTTAGGGTTCGGGGTATCGTTAGGTTTCGGGTTCGGATTAGGGTACGGGTTCGGGTTCGGGTTAGTGGTTAGGGTTTGGGTTAGGGTTAGGTTTCGGGTTAGGTTTTGGGTTAGGTTTAGGGTTAGGGTTCGGGTTAGGGTTAGGGTTAGGGTTCGGGTTAAGTTTCGGGTTAGGGTTAGAGTTAGGTTTCGGGTTACGTTTCGGGTTGGGGTTAGGGTTAGGGTTAGGGTTCGGGTTAGTGGTTAGGGTTTGGGTTAGGGTTAGGGTTCGGGTTAGGGTTAGGGTTAGGGTTAGTGTTCGGGTTAGGGTTCGGGTTAGGTTTAGTGTTAGGGTTCGGGTTAGGGTTAGGGTTAGGGTTAGGTTTAGGGTTAGGGTTAGGGTTAGGGTTCGGGTTAGGGTTAGGTTGAGGGTTCGGGTTATGGTTCGGGTTAGGGTTAGTGTTAGGGTTAGGGTCCGTGTTAGGGTTAGGGTTAGGGTTAGGGTTAGGGTTCGGGTTAGGGTTCGGGTTAAGGTTCGGGTTAGGGTTAGGGTTAGGGTTAGGGTTCGTGTTAGGGTTCGGGTTAGAGGTCGGGTTAGGGTTAGGGTTAGGGTAAGGGTTCGGTTTCGGGTTAGGGTTAGGGTTTGGGTTCGGGTTAGGGTTCGGGTTAGGGTTCGGTTTTGATTTAGGGTTCGGGTTAGTGTTCGGGTTAGTGTTGGGTTCGGGTTAGGGTTCGGGTTCGGGTTCGGGTTCGGGTTCGGGTTCGGATTTCGGTTTGGGTTCGGGTTCGGGTAAAGGTTCGGTTTCGGGTTAGGGTTAGGGGTTAGTGTTCAGGTTAGGGTTAGGGTTCGGGTTCGGGTAAGGGTTAGGGTTAGGGTTAGTGTTAGGGTTCGGGTTAGGGTTCGGTTTAGGGTTAGGGTTAGGGTTCGGTTTAGGGTTCGGGTTAGTGTTCGGGTTAGGGTTCGGGTTAGGGTTCGGGTTAGGGTTCGCGTTAGGTTTCGGGTTAGGGTTAGGTTTCGGGTTCAGGTTCGGGTTAGGGTTCGGGTTAGGGTTAGGGTTAGGATTCGCGTTAGGGTTCGGGTTCGGGTTAGGGTTAGGGTTAGGGTTCGGTTTAGGGTTAGGTTTAGGGTTAGGGTTAGGGTTATGGTTCGGGTTAGGGTTCGGGTTAGGGTTAGTGTTCGGGTTAGTGTTGGGTTCGGGTTAGGTTTCGGGTTAGGTTTCGGGTTAGGGTTAGGGTTCGGGTTAGGGTTAGGGTTCGGGTTAGGATTAGGGTTAGGGTTCGGGTTAGGGTTAGGGTTAGGGTTAGGGTTAGGGGTTAGGGTTAGGGTTAGGTTTAGGGTTAGGGTTAGGGTTCGGGTTAGGGGTCGGGTAAGGGTTAGTGTTAGGGTTAGGTTTCGGGTTCGTGTTAGGGTTAGGGTTAGGGTTAGGGTTCCGGTTAGGGTTCGGTTTAAGTTTCGGGTTAGGTTTAAGGTTAGGGTTAGGTTTAGTGTTCGTGTTAGGGTTCGGGTTAAGGGTCAGGTTAGGGTTAGGGTTAGGGAAAGGGTTCGGGTTCGGGTTAGGGTTAGGGTGTGGGTTCGGGTTAGGGTTCGGGTTAGGGTTCCGGTTAGGTTTAGCGTTAGGGTTAATGTTCGGGTTCGGGGTTAGGGTTAGGTTTAGGGTTCTGGTTAGGGATAGGGTTATGGTTTGGGTTCGGGTTCGGTGTATCGTTAGGGTTCGGGTTCGGGTTAGGGTACGGGTTCGGGTTCGGGTTAGGGTTAGGGTTTGGGTTCGGGTTAGGGTTCGGGTTAGGGTTCGGTTTAGGTTTAGGATTCGGGTTAGGATTCGGGTTAGGGTTCGGTTTAGGGTTCGTGTTCGGATTCGGTTTAGTGTTCGGGTTCGGGTTCGGGTTTGGGTTTGGGTTCGGGTTCGGGTAAAGGTTCGGGTTCGGGTTAGGGTTAGGGGTTACTGTTCAGGTTAGGGTTAGGGTTAGGGTTCGGGTTAGGGTTCGGGTTAGGGTTAGGGTTAGGGTTAGGGTTAGGTTTAGGGTTCGATTAGGGTTAGTGTTAGGGTTAGATTTCGGGTTAGGGTTAGGGTTAGGTTTAGGGTTAGTGTTAGGGTTAGGGTTCGGGTTAGGGTTCGGGTTAGGGTTCGGGTTAGGGTTCGGGTTCGGGTTCGGGTTAGGGTTCGGGTTCGGGTTCGGGTTTGCGTTAGTGTTCGGGTTCGGGTAAAGGTTCGGGTTCGGGTTAGGGTTAGGGGTTACTGTTCAGGTTAGGGTTAGGGTTAGGGTTCGGGTTAGGGTTCGTGTTAGGGTTAGGGTTAGGGTTAGGATTAGGGTTAGGTTTCGGGTTAGGGTTCGGGTTAGGGTTAGTGTTCGGGTTAGTGTTGGGTTCGGGTTAGGTTTCGGGTTAGGGTTCGCGTTAGGTTTCGGGTTAGGATTAGGGTTCGGGTTTGGGTTCGGGTTAGGGTTCGGGTTAGGGTACGGGTTAGTGTTCGGGTTAGTGTTGGGTGCGGGTTAGGGTTCGGGTACGGGTTCGGGTTAGGGTTCGGGTTCGGGTTCGGATTTGGGTTAGGGTTCGGGTTCGGGTAAAGGTTCGGGTTCGAGTTAGGGTTAGGGGTTAGTGTTCAGGTTAGGGTTAGGGTTCGGGTTCGGGTAAGGTTTAGGGTAGGGTTAGGGTTAGGGTTCGGGTTAGGGTTCGGTTTAGGGTTAGGGTTAGGGTTCGGTTTAGGGTTCGGGTTAGTGTTCGGGTAAGGGTTCGGGTTAGGGTTCGGGTTAGGGTTCGCGTTAGGTTTCGGGTTAGGGTTAGGTTTCGGGTTCAGGTTCGGGTTAGGGTTCGGGTTAGGGTTAGGGTTAGGATTCGCGTTAGGGTTCGGGTTCGGGTTAGGGTTAGGGTTAGGGTTCGGTTTAGGGTTAGGTTTAGGGTTAGGGTTAGGGTTAGGGTTCGGGTTAGGGTTCGGGTTAGGGTTAGTGTTCGGGTTAGTGTTGGGTTCGGGTTAGGTTTCGGGTTAGGTTTCGGGTTAGGGTTAGGGTTCGGGTTAGGGTTAGGGTTCGAGTTAGGATTAGGGTTAGGGTTCGGGTTAGGGTTAGGGTTAGGGTTAGGGTTAGGTTTAGTGTTAGGGTTAGGGTTAGGGTTCGGGTTAGGGTTAGGGTTAGGGTTAGGGTTAGGGTTCGGGTTAGGGTTAGGGTAGGATTCGGGTTAGGGTTAGGGTTCGGGTTAGGGTTAGGGTTCGGGTTAGGTTTAGGGTTAGGTTTCGGGGTAGGGTTAGGGTTAGGGTTCGGGTTAGGGTTAGGGTTAGGTTTAGGGTTCGGGTTAGGGTTGGGGTTAGGGTTAGGGTTAAGGTTAGGGTTAGGGTTCGGGGTAGGGTTCGGGTTAGGGTTCGGGTTAGGGTTCGCGTTAGGTTTCGGGTTAGGGTTAGGGTTCGGGTTCGGGTTCGGGTTAGGGTTCGGGTTAGGGTTAGGGTTAGGATTCGCGTTAGGGTTCGGGTTCGGGTTAGGGTTAGGGTTAGGGTTCGGGTTAGGGTTAGGTTTAGGGTTAGGGTTAGGTTTAGGGTTCGGGTTAGGGTTCGGGTTAGGGTTAGTGTTCGGGTTAGTGTTGGGTTCGGGTTAAGTTTCGGGTTAGGGTTCGAGTTAGGGTTAGGGTTCGGGTTAGGTTTAGGGTTAGGGTTAGGGTTAGGGTTCGGTTTAGGGTTCGGTTTAGGGTTAGGGTTAGGGTTCGGTTTAGGTTTCGGGTTAGTGTTCGGGTTAGGGTTCGGGTTAGGGTTCGGGTTAGGGTTCGCGTTAGGTTTCGGGTTAGGGTTAGGTTTCGGGTTCAGGTTCGGGTTAGGGTTAGGGTTAGGGTTAGGGTTAGGATTCGCGTTAGGGTTCGGGTTCGGGTTAGGGTTAGGTTTAGGGTTCGATTTAGGGTTAGGTTTAGGGTTAGGGTTAGCCTTAGTGTTCGGGTCAGGGTTCGGGTTAGGGTTAGTGTTCGGGTTAGTGTTGGGTTCGGGTTAGGTTTCGGGTTAGGTTTTGGGTTAGGGTTAGGGTTCGGGTTAGGGTTAGGGTTCGGGTTAGGATTAGGGTTAGGGTTCGGGTTAGGGTTAGGGTTAGGTTTAGGGTTCGGGTTAGGGTTAGGGTAGGATTCGGGTTAGGGTTAGGGTTCGGGTTAGGGTTCGGGTTAGGGTTCGGGTTAGGTTTCGGGTTAGGGTTAGGGTTCGGGTTCGGGTTCGGGTTAGGGTTCGGGTTAGGGTTAGGTTTAGGATTCGCGTTAGGGTTCGGGTTCGGGTTCGGGTTAGGGTTAGGGTTAGGGTTCGGGTTAGGGTTAGGTTTACGGTTAGGGTTAGGGTTAGGGTTCGGGTTAGGGTTCGGGTTAGGGTTAGTGTTCGGGTTAGTGTTGGGTTCGGGTTAAGTTTCGGGTTAGGGTTCGGGTTAGGGTTAGGGTTCGGGTTAGGGTTAGGGTTCGGTTTAGGGTTAGGGTTAGGGTTCGGGTTAGGGTTAGGGTTGGGGTTAGGGTTAGGGGTTAGGGTTTAGGGTTAGGGTTCGGGTTAGGGTTAGGGTTATGGTTCGGGTTAGGGTTAGGGTTCGGGTTAGGGGTCGGGTAAGGGTTAGTGTTAGGGTTAGGTTTCGGGTTAGTGTTAGGGTTAGGGTTAGGGTTAGGTTTCGGGTTAGGGTTCGGTTTAAGGTTCGGGTTAGGTTTAGGGTTAGGGTTAGGGTTAGGGTTCGTGTTAGGGTTCGGGTTAAGTGTCAGGTTAGGGTTAGGTTTAAGGTAAGGGTTCGGGTTCGGGTTAGGGTTAGGGTGTGGGTTCGGGTTAGGGTTCGGGTTAGGGTTCCGGTTAGGTTTAGCGTTAGGGTTAATGTTCGGGTTCGGGGTTAGTGTTAGGTTTAGGGTTCTGGTTAGGGATAGGGTTATGGTTTGGGTTCGGGTTCGGTGTATCGTTAGGGTTCGGGTTCGGGTTATGGTACGGGTTCGGGTTCGGGTTAGGGTTAGGGTTTGGGTTCGGGTTAGGGTTCGGGTTAGGGTTCGGTTTAGGTTTAGGGTTCGGGTTAGGATTCGGGTTAGGGTTCGGGTTAGGGTTCGGGTTCGGATTCGGGTTAGGGTTCGGGTTCGGGTTCGGGTTTGGGTTAGGGTTCGGGTTCGGGTAAAGGTTCGGGTTCGGGTTAGGGTTAGGGGTTACTGTTCAGGTTAGGGTTAGGGTTAGGGTTCGGGTTAGGGTTCGGGTTAGGGTTAGGTTTAGGGTAAGGGTTATGGTTAGGGTTAGGGTTCGGGTTAGGGTTTGGGTTAGGGTTAGAGTTAGGTTTAGGGTTCGATTAGGGTTAGTGTTAGGGTTAGGGTTCGGGTTCGGGTTAGGGTTAGGGTTAGGGTTAGTGTTAGGGTTCGGGTTCGGGTTAGGGTTCGGGTTAGGGTTCGGGTTAGTGTTCGGGTTCGGGTTCGGGTTAGGGTTCGGGTTCGGGTTCGGGTTTGCGTTAGGGTTCGGGTTCGGGTAAAGGTTCGGGTTCGTGTTAGGGTTAGGGGTTACTGTTCAGGTTAGGGTTAGGGTTAGGGTTCGGGTTAGGGTTCGTGTTAGGGTTAGGGTTCGGGTTAGGGTTCGGGTTCGGGTTAGGGTTCGGGTTAGGTTTCGGGTTAGGGTTCGCGTTAGGTTTCGGGTTAGGGTTAGGGTTCGGTTCGGGTTCGGGTTAGGGTTCGGGTTAGGGTTAGGTTTAGGATTCGCGTTAGGGTTCGGGTTCGGGTTAGGGTTAGGTTTAGTGTTAGGGTTAGGGTTAGGGATCGGGTTAGGGTTCGGGTTAGGGTTAGTGTTCGGGTTAGTGTTGGGTTCGGGTTAGGTTTCGGGTTAGGGTTCGGGTTAGGGTTGGGGTTCGGGTTAGGGTTAGGCTTTGGGTTAGGGTTAGGGTTAGGGTTCGGTTTAGGGTTAGGGTTGGGGTTAGGGTTAGGGGTTAGGGTTAGTGTTAGGGTTAGGGTTAGTGTTAGGGTTAGGTTTCGGGTTAGGATTAGGTTTAGGGTTAGGGTTAGGTTTAGGGTTCGGGTTAGGGTTAGGGTTAGGGTTAGGGTTGGGTTTAGGGTTAGGGATCGGGTTAGGGTTAGGGTTCGGGTTAGGGGTCGGGTAAGGGTTAGTGTTAGGGTTAGGTTTCGGGTTAGTGTTAGGGTTAGGGTTAGGGTTAGGTTTCGGGTTAGGGTTCGGTTTAAGGTTCGGGTTAGGTTTAGGGTTAGGGTTAGGGTTAGGGTTCGTGTTAGGGTTCGGGTTAAGGGTCAGGTTAGGGTTAGGTTTAAGGTAAGGGTTCGGGTTCGGGTTAGGGTTAGGGTGTGGGTTCGGGTTAGGGTTCGGGTAGGGTTCCGGTTAGGTTTAGCGTTAGGGTTAATGTTCGGGTTCGGGGTTAGTGTTAGGTTTAGGGTTCTGGTTAGGGATAGGGTTATGGTTTGGGTTCGGGTTCGGTGTATCGTTAGGGTTCGCGTTCGGGTTATGGTACGGGTTCGGGTTCGGGTTAGGGTTAGGGTTTGGGTTCGGGTTAGGGTTCGGGTTAGGGTTCGGTTTAGGTTTAGGGTTCGGGTTAGGATTCGGGTTAGGGTTCGGGTTAGGGTTCGGGTTCGGATTCGGGTTAGGGTTCGGGTTCGGGTTCGGGTTTGGGTTAGGGTTCGGGTTCGGGTAAAGGTTCGGGTTCGGGTTAGGGTTAGGGGTTACTGTTCAGGTTAGGGTTAGGGTTAGGGTTCGGGTTAGGGTTCGGGTTAGGGTTAGGTTTAGGGTAAGGGTTATGGTTAGGGTTAGGGTTCGGGTTAGGGTTAGGGTTAGGGTTAGAGTTAGGTTTAGGGTTCGATTAGGGTTAGTGTTAGGGTTAGGGTTCGGGTTCGGGTTAGGGTTAGGGTTAGGGTTAGTGTTAGGGTTCGGGTTCGGGTTAGGGTTCGGGTTAGGGTTCGGGTTAGTGTTCGGGTTCGGGTTCGGGTTAGGGTTCGGGTTCGGGTTCGGGTTTGCGTTAAGGTTCGGGTTCGGGTAAAGGTTCGGGTTCGTGTTAGGGTTAGGGGTTACTGTTCAGGTTAGGATTAGGGTTAGGGTTCGGGTTAGGGTTCGTGTTAGGGTTAGGGTTCGGGTTAGGGTTCGGGTTCGGGTTAGGGTTCGGGTTAGGGTTCGGGTTAGGGTTCGCGTTAGGTTTCGGGTTAGGGTTAGGGTTCGGTTCGGGTTCGGGTTCGGGTTCGGGTTAGGGTTAGGTTTAGGATTCGCGTTAGGGTTCGGGTTCGGGTTAGGGTTAGGTTTAGTGTTAGGGTTAGGGTTAGGGTTCGGGTTAGGGTTCGGGTTAGGGTTAGTGTTCGGGTTAGTGTTGGGTTCGGGTTAGGTTTCGGGTTAGGGTTCGGGTTAGGGTTAGGGTTCGGGTTAGGGTTAGGCTTTGGGTTAGGGTTAGGGTTAGGGTTCGGGTTAGGGTTAGGGTTGTGGTTAGGGTTAGGGGTTAGGGTTAGTGTTAGGGTTAGGGTTAGTGTTAGGGTTAGGTTTCGGGTTAGGATTAGGTTTAGGGTTAGGGTTAGGTTTAGGGTTCGGGTTAGGGTTAGGGTTAGGGTTAGGGTCAGGTTTAGGGTTAGGGATCGGGTTAGGGTTAGGGTTAGGGTTCGGGTTAGGGTTAGGTTTTAGGGTTAGGGTTAGGGTTCGGGTTAGGGTTAGGGTTCGGGTTAGGGTTCGGGTTAGGTTTAGGGTTAGGTTTAGGGTTCGAGTTAGGGTTAGGGTAGGATTCGGGTTAGGGTTAGGGTTAGGGTTAGGGTTCGGGTTAGGGTTAGGGTTAGGGTTCGGGGTATGGTTAGGGTTAGGGTTCGGGTTAGGGTTAGGGTTAGGTTTAGGGTTCGGGTTAGGGTTCGGGTTAGGGTTCGGGTTAGGATTCGGGTTAGGGTTAGGGTTAGGGTTCGGGTTAGGGTTAGGGTTAGGGTTAGGTTTAGGTTTTGGGATCGGGTGAGTGTTAGGGTTAGGGTTAGGGTTAGTGTTCGGGTTAGGGTTAGGTTTTAGGGTTAGGGTTAGGGTTCGGGTTAGGGTTAGGGTTAGGGTTAGGGTTAGGGTTCGGGTTAGGGTTCGGGTTAGGGTTAGCGTTCGGGTTAGGGTTAGGGTTAGGTTTAGGGTTAAGGTTAGGGTTCGGGTTAGGGTTAGGGTTATGGTTAGGTATAGGTTTCGGGTTAGGGATAGGGTTATGATTTGGGTTCGGGTTCGGGGTATCGTTAGGTTTCGGGTTCGGATTAGGGTACGGGTTCGGGTTCGGGTTAGTGGTTAGGGTTTGGGTTAGGGTTAGGTTTCGGGTTAGGTTTTGGGTTAGGTTTAGGGTTAGGGTTCGGGTTAGGGTTAGGGTTAGGGTTCGGGTTAAGTTTCGGGTTAGGGTTAGAGTTAGGTTTCAGTTTACGTTTCGGGTTCGGGTTAGGGTTAGGGTTAGGGTTCGGGTTAGTGGTTAGGGTTTGGGTTAGGGTTAGGGTTCGGGTTAGGGTTAGGGTTAGGGTTAGGGTTCGGGTTAGGGTTCGGGTTAGGTTTAGGGTTAGGGTTCGGGTTAGGGTTAGGGTTAGGGTTAGGTTTAGGGTTAGGGTTAGGGTTAGGGTTCGGGTTAGGGTTAGGCTGAGGGTTCGGGTTATGGTTCGGGTTAGGGTTAGTGTTAGGGTTAGGGTCCGTGTTAGGGTTAGGGTTAGGGTTAGGGTTATGGTTCGGGTTAGGGTTCGGGTTAAGGTTCGGGTTAGGGTTAGGGTTAGGGTTAGGGTTCGTGTTAGGGTTCGGGTTAGGGATCGGGTTAGGGTTAGGGTTAGGGTAAGGGTTCGGGTTCGGGTTAGGGTTAGGGTTTGGGTTCGGGTTAGGGTTCGGGTTAGGGTTCGGTTTTGATTTAGGGTTCGGGTTAGTGTTCGGGTTAGTGTTGGGTTCGGGTTAGGGTTCGGGTTCGGGTTCGGGTTCGGATTTCGGTTTGGGTTCGGGTTCGTGTAAAGGTTCGGGTTCGGGTTAGGGTTAGGGGTTAGTGTTCAGGTTAGGGTTAGGGTTCGGGTTCGGGTAAGGTTTAGGGTTAGGGTTAGGGTTAGGGTTCGGGTTAGGGTTCGGTTTAGGGTTAGGGTTAGGGTTCGGTTTAGGGTTCGGGTTAGTGTTCGGGTTAGGGTTCGGGTTAGGGTTCGGGTTAGGGTTCGCGTTAGGTTTCGGGTTAGGGTTAGGTTTCGCGTTCAGGTTCGGGTTAGGGTTCGGGTTAGGGTTAGGGTTAGGATTCGCGTTAGGGTTCGGGTTCGGGTTAGGGTTAGGTTTAGGGTTCGGTTTAGGGTTAGGTTTAGGGTTAGGGTTAGGGTTATGGTTCGGGTTAGGATTCGGGTTAGGGTTAGTGTTCGGGTTAGTGTTGGGTTCGGGTTAGGTTTCGGGTTAGGTTTCGGGTTAGGGTTAGGGTTCGGGTTAGGGTTAGGGTTCGGGTTAGGATTCGCGTTAGGGTTCGGGTTCGGGTTAGGGTTAGGTTTAGGGTTCGGTTTAGGGTTAGGTTTAGGGTTAGGGTTAGGGTTATGGTTCGGGTTAGGATTCGGGTTAGGGTTAGTGTTCGGGTTAGTGTTGGGTTCGGGTTAGGTTTCGGGTTAGGGTTCGGGTTAGGGTTCGGTTTAGGTTTAGGGTTCGGGTTAGGATTCGGGTTAGGGTTCGGGTTAGGGTTCGGGTTCGGATTCGGGTTAGGGTTCGGGTTCGGGTTCGGGTTTGGGTTAGGGTTCGGGTTCGGGTAAAGGTTCGGGTTCGGGTTAGGGTTAGGGGTTACTGTTCAGGTTAGGGTTAGGGTTAGGGTTCGGGTTAGGGTTCGGGTTAGGGTTAGGTTTAGGGTAAGGGTTATGGTTAGGGTTAGGGTTCGGGTTAGGGTTAGGGTTAGGGTTAGAGTTAGGTTTAGGGTTCGATTAGGGTTAGTGTTAGGGTTAGGGTTCGGGTTCGGGTTAGGGTTAGGGTTAGGGTTAGTGTTAGGGTTCGGGTTCGGGTTAGGGTTCGGGTTAGGGTTCGGGTTAGTGTTCGGGTTCGGGTTCGGGTTAGGGTTCGGGTTCGGGTTCGGGTTTGCGTTAAGGTTCGGGTTCGGGTAAAGGTTCGGGTTCGTGTTAGGGTTAGGGGTTACTGTTCAGGTTAGGATTAGGGTTAGGGTTCGGGTTAGGGTTCGTGTTAGGGTTAGGGTTCGGGTTAGGGTTCGGGTTCGGGTTAGGGTTCGGGTTAGGGTTCGGGTTAGGGTTCGCGTTAGGTTTCGGGTTAGGGTTAGGGTTCGGTTCGGGTTCGGGTTCGGGTTCGGGTTAGGGTTAGGTTTAGGATTCGCGTTAGGGTTCGGGTTCGGGTTAGGGTTAGGTTTAGTGTTAGGGTTAGGGTTAGGGTTCGGGTTAGGGTTCGGGTTAGGGTTAGTGTTCGGGTTAGTGTTGGGTTCGGGTTAGGTTTCGGGTTAGGGTTCGGGTTAGGGTTAGGGTTCGGGTTAGGGTTAGGCTTTGGGTTAGGGTTAGGGTTAGGGTTCGGGTTAGGGTTAGGGTTGTGGTTAGGGTTAGGGGTTAGGGTTAGTGTTAGGGTTAGGGTTAGTGTTAGGGTTAGGTTTCGGGTTAGGATTAGGTTTAGGGTTAGGGTTAGGTTTAGGGTTCGGGTTAGGGTTAGGGTTAGGGTTAGGGTCAGGTTTAGGGTTAGGGATCGGGTTAGGGTTAGGGTTAGGGTTCGGGTTAGGGTTAGGTTTTAGGGTTAGGGTTAGGGTTCGGGTTAGGGTTAGGGTTCGGGTTAGGGTTCGGGTTAGGTTTAGGGTTAGGTTTAGGGTTCGAGTTAGGGTTAGGGTAGGATTCGGGTTAGGGTTAGGGTTAGGGTTAGGGTTCGGGTTAGGGTTAGGGTTAGGGTTCGGGGTATGGTTAGGGTTAGGGTTCGGGTTAGGGTTAGGGTTAGGTTTAGGGTTCGGGTTAGGGTTCGGGTTAGGGTTCGGGTTAGGATTCGGGTTAGGGTTAGGGTTAGGGTTCGGGTTAGGGTTAGGGTTAGGGTTAGGTTTAGGTTTTGGGATCGGGTGAGTGTTAGGGTTAGGGTTAGGGTTAGTGTTCGGGTTAGGGTTAGGTTTTAGGGTTAGGGTTAGGGTTCGGGTTAGGGTTAGGGTTAGGGTTAGGGTTAGGGTTCGGGTTAGGGTTCGGGTTAGGGTTAGCGTTCGGGTTAGGGTTAGGGTTAGGTTTAGGGTTAAGGTTAGGGTTCGGGTTAGGGTTAGGGTTATGGTTAGGTATAGGTTTCGGGTTAGGGATAGGGTTATGATTTGGGTTCGGGTTCGGGGTATCGTTAGGTTTCGGGTTCGGATTAGGGTACGGGTTCGGGTTCGGGTTAGTGGTTAGGGTTTGGGTTAGGGTTAGGTTTCGGGTTAGGTTTTGGGTTAGGTTTAGGGTTAGGGTTCGGGTTAGGGTTAGGGTTAGGGTTCGGGTTAAGTTTCGGGTTAGGGTTAGAGTTAGGTTTCAGTTTACGTTTCGGGTTCGGGTTAGGGTTAGGGTTAGGGTTCGGGTTAGTGGTTAGGGTTTGGGTTAGGGTTAGGGTTCGGGTTAGGGTTAGGGTTAGGGTTAGGGTTCGGGTTAGGGTTCGGGTTAGGTTTAGGGTTAGGGTTCGGGTTAGGGTTAGGGTTAGGGTTAGGTTTAGGGTTAGGGTTAGGGTTAGGGTTCGGGTTAGGGTTAGGCTGAGGGTTCGGGTTATGGTTCGGGTTAGGGTTAGTGTTAGGGTTAGGGTCCGTGTTAGGGTTAGGGTTAGGGTTAGGGTTATGGTTCGGGTTAGGGTTCGGGTTAAGGTTCGGGTTAGGGTTAGGGTTAGGGTTAGGGTTCGTGTTAGGGTTCGGGTTAGGGATCGGGTTAGGGTTAGGGTTAGGGTAAGGGTTCGGGTTCGGGTTAGGGTTAGGGTTTGGGTTCGGGTTAGGGTTCGGGTTAGGGTTCGGTTTTGATTTAGGGTTCGGGTTAGTGTTCGGGTTAGTGTTGGGTTCGGGTTAGGGTTCGGGTTCGGGTTCGGGTTCGGATTTCGGTTTGGGTTCGGGTTCGTGTAAAGGTTCGGGTTCGGGTTAGGGTTAGGGGTTAGTGTTCAGGTTAGGGTTAGGGTTCGGGTTCGGGTAAGGTTTAGGGTTAGGGTTAGGGTTAGGGTTCGGGTTAGGGTTCGGTTTAGGGTTAGGGTTAGGGTTCGGTTTAGGGTTCGGGTTAGTGTTCGGGTTAGGGTTCGGGTTAGGGTTCGGGTTAGGGTTCGCGTTAGGTTTCGGGTTAGGGTTAGGTTTCGCGTTCAGGTTCGGGTTAGGGTTCGGGTTAGGGTTAGGGTTAGGATTCGCGTTAGGGTTCGGGTTCGGGTTAGGGTTAGGTTTAGGGTTCGGTTTAGGGTTAGGTTTAGGGTTAGGGTTAGGGTTATGGTTCGGGTTAGGATTCGGGTTAGGGTTAGTGTTCGGGTTAGTGTTGGGTTCGGGTTAGGTTTCGGGTTAGGTTTCGGGTTAGGGTTAGGGTTCGGGTTAGGGTTAGGGTTCGGGTTAGGATTAGGGTTAGGGTTCGGGTTAGGGTTAGGGTTAGGGTTAGGGTTAGGGTTAGGGGTTAGGGTTAGGGTTAGGTTTAGGGTTAGGGTTAGGGTTCGGGTTAGGGGTCGGGTAAGGGTTAGTGTTAGGGTTAGGTTTCGGGTTCGTGTTAGGGTTAGGGTTAGGGTTAGGGTTCGGGTTAGGGTTCGGTTTAAGGTTCGGGTTAGGTTTAAGGTTAGGGTTAGGTTTAGGGTTCGTGTTAGGGTTCGGGTTAAGGGTCAGGTTAGGGTTAGGGTTAGGGAAAGGGTTCGGGTTCGGGTTAGGGTTAGGGTGTGGGTTCGGGTTAGGGTTCGGGTTAGGGTTCCGGTTAGGTTTAGCGTTAGGGTTAATGTTCGGGTTCGGGGTTAGGGTTAGGTTTAGGGTTCTGGTTAGGGATAGGGTTATGGTTTGGGTTCGGGTTCGGTGTATCGTTAGGGTACGGGTTCGGGTTAGGGTACGGGTTCGTGTTCGGGTTAGGGTTAGGGTTTGGGTTCGGGTTAGGGTTCGTGTTAGGGTTCGGTTTAGGTTTAGGGTTCGGGTTAGGATTCGGGTTAGGGTTCGGGTTAGGGTTCGTGTTCGGATTCGGTTTAGGGTTCGGGTTCGGGTTCGGGTTTGGGTTAGGGTTCGGGTTCGGGTAAAGGTTCGGGTTCGGGTTAGGGTTAGGGGTTACTGTTCAGGTTAGGGTTAGGGTTAGGGTTCGGGTTAGGGTTCGGGTTAGGGTTAGGTTTAGGGTAAGGGTTAGGGTTAGGGTTAGGGTTCGGGTTAGGGTTAGGGTTAGGGTTAGGGTTAGGTTTAGGGTTCGATTAGGGTTAGTGTTAGGGTTAGATTTCGGGTTAGGGTTAGGGTTAGGTTTAGGGTTAGTGTTAGGGTTAGGGTTCGGGTTAGGGTTCGGGTTAGGGTTCGGGTTAGGGTTCGGGTTCGGGTTCGGGTTAGGGTTCGGGTTCGGGTTCGGGTTTGCGTTAGGGTTCGGGTTCGGGTAAAGGTTCGGGTTTGGGTTAGGGTTAGGGGTTACTGTTCAGGTTAGGGTTAGGGTTAGGGTTCGGGTTAGGTTTCGTGTTAGGGTTAGGGTTAGGGTTAGGATTAGGGTTAGGGTTCGGGTTAGGGTTCGGGTTAGGGTTAGGGTTAGGGTTCGGTTTAGGGTTCGGGTTAGGTTTGGGGTTAGGATTCGGGTTAGGTTTCGGGTTAGGGTTCGCGTTAGGTTTCGGGTTAGGGTTAGGGTTCGGTTCGGGTTCGGGTTAGGGTTCGGGTTAGGGTTAGGGTTAGGATTCGCGTTAGGGTTCGGGTTCTGGTTAGGGTTAGGGTTAGGGTTCGGGTTAGGGTTAGGTTTGGGGTTAGGGTTCGGGTTAGGGTTCGGGTTAGGGTTCGGGTTAGGGTTAGTGTTCGGGTTAGTGTTGGGTTTGGGTTAGGTTTCGGGTTAGGGTTCGGGTTGGGGTTAGGGTTCGGGTTAGGGTTAGGTTTAGGGTTCGGGTTATGGTTCGGGTTAGGGTTAGTGTTAGGGTTAGGGTCCGTGTTAGGGTTAGGGTTAGGGTTAGGGTTATGGTTCGGGTTAGGGTTCGGGTTAAGGTTCGTGTTAGGGTTAGGTTTAGGGTTAGGGTTAGTGTTAGGGTTCGGGTTAGGGGTCGGGTTAGGGTTAGGGTTAGGGTAAGGGTTCGGGTTCGGGTTAGGGTTAGGGTTTGGGTTCGGGTTAGGGTTCGGGTTAGGTTTCGGTTTTGATTTAGGGTACGGGTTAGTGTTCGGGTTAGTGTTGGGTTCGGGTTAGGGTTCGGGTTCAGGTTCGGGTTAGGGTTCGGGTTCGGGTTCGGATTTGGGTTAGGGTTCGGGTTCGGGTAAAGGTTCGGGTTCGAGTTAGGGTTAGGGGTTAGTGTTCAGGTTAGGGTTAGGGTTCGGGTTCGGGTAAGGGTTAGGATAGGGTTAGGGTTAGGGTTCGGGTTAGGGTTCGGTTTAGGGTTAGGGTTAGGGTTCGGTTTAGGGTTCGGGTTAGTGTTCGGGTTAGGGTTCGAGTTAGGGTTCGGTTTGGGGTTCGCGTTAGGTTTCGTGTTAGGGTTAGGTTTCGGGTTCAGGTTCGGGTTAGGGTTCGGGTTAGGGTTAGGGTTAGGATTCGCGTTAGGGTTCGGGATCGGGTTAGGGTTAGGGTTAGGGTTCGGTTTAGGGTTAGGTTTAGGGTTAGGGTTAGGGTTAGGGTTCGGGTTAGGGTTCGGGTTAGGGTTAGTGTTTGGGTTAGTGTTGGGTTCGGGTTAGGTTTCGGGTTAGGTTTCGGGTTAGGGTTAGGGTTCGGGTTAGGGTTAGGGTTCGGGTTAGGATTAGGGTTAGGGTTCGGGTTAGGGTTAGGGTTAGGGTTAGGGTTAGGGTTAGGGTTAGGTGTTAGGGTTAGGGTTAGGTTTAGGGTTAGGTTTAGGGTTAGGGTTCGGGTTAGGGTTAGGGTTAGGGTTCGGGTTAGGGTTAAGGTAGGATTCGGGTTAGGGTTAGGGTTCGGGTTAGGGTTAGGTTTCGGGTTAGGTTTAGGGTTAGGTTTCGGGGTAGGGTTAGGGTTAGGGTTCGGGTTAGGGTTAGGGTTAGGTTTAGGGTTCGGGTTAGGGTTGGGGTTAGGGTTAGGGTTAGGGTTAGGGTTAGGGTTCGGGGTAGGGTTCGGGTTAGGGTTAGGGTTAGGGTTCGGTTTAGGTTTCGGGTTAGGGTTCGGGTTAGGTTTCGGGTTAGGGTTCGGGTTAGGGTTCGCGTTAGGTTTCGGGTTAGGGTTAGGGTTCGGGTTCGGGTTCGGGTTAGGGTTCGGGTTAGGGTTAGGGTTAGGATTCGCGTTAGGGTTCGGGTTCGGGTTAGGGTTAGGGTTAGGGTTCGGGTTAGGGTTAGGTTTAGGGTTAGGGTTAGGTTTAGGGTTCGGGTTTGGTTCGGGTTAGGGTTAGTTTTCGGGTTAGTGTTGGGTTCGGGTTAAGTTTCGGGTTAGGGTTCGGGTTAGGGTTAGGGTTCGGGTTAGGGATAGGGTTCGGTTTAGGGTTAGGGTTAGGGTAAGGGTTCGGGTTCGGGTTAGGGTTAGGGTTGGGGTTAGGGTTAGGGTTTAGGGTTTAGGGTTAGGGTTCGGGTTCGGGTTAAGGTTAGGGTTCGGGTTAGGGTTAGGGTTAGGGTTAGGGTTCGGGTTATGTTTCGGGTTAGGGTTAGGTTTAGGGTAAGGGTTAGGGTTAGGGTTAGGGTTCGGGTTAGGGTTAGGGTTAGGGTTAGGGTTAGGTTTAGGGTTCGATTAGGGTTAGTGTTAGGGTTAGGGTTCGGGTTAGGGTTAGGGTTAGGGTTAGGGTTAGTGTTCGGGTTAGGGTTCGGGTTAGGGTTCGGGTTAGGGTTCGGGTTAGGGTTCGGGTTCGGGTTAGGGTTCGTGTTCGGGTTCGGGTTTGCGTTAGGGTTCGGGTTCGGGTAAAGTTTCGGGTTCGGGTTAGGGTTAGGGGTTACTGTTCAGGTTAGGGTTAGGGTTAGGGTTCGGGTTAGGGTTCGTGTTAGGGTTAGGGTTAGGGTAAGGGTTAGGGTTAGGGTTCGGGTTAGGGTTCGGGTTAATGTTAGGGTTAGGGTTCGGTTTAGGGTTCGGTTTAGGGTTCGGGTTAGGGTTCGGGTTAGGGTTCGCGTTAGGTTTCGGGTTAGGGTTAGGGTTCGGTTCGGGTTCGGGTTAGGGTTCGGGTTAGGGTTAGGGTTACGATTCGCGTTAGGGTTCGGGTTCGGGTTAGGGTTAGGGTTAGGGTTCGGGTTAGGGTTAGGTTTAGAGTTAGGGGTAGGGTTAGGGTTCGGGTTAGCGTTCGAGTTAGGGTTAGTGTTCGGGTTAGTGTTGGGTTCGGGTTAGGTTTCGGGTTAGGGTTCGGGTTAGGGTTAGGGTTCGGGTTAGGGTTAGGCTTTGGGTTAGGGTTAGGGTTAGGGTTCGGGTTAGGGTTAGGTTGGGGTTAGGGTTAGGGGTTAGGGTTAGGGTTAGGGTTAGGGTTAGTGTTAGGGTTAGGTTTTGGGTTAGGATTAGGTTTAGGGTTAGGGTTAGGTTTTGGGTTCGGGTTAGGGTTAGGGTTAGGTTTAGGGTTAGGGATCGGGTTAGGGTTAGGGTTAGGGTTCGGGTTAGGGTTAGGTTTTAGGGTTAGGGTTAGGGTTCGGTTTAGGGTTAGGGTTAGGGTTAGGGTTCGGGTTAGGTTTAGGGTTAGGTTTAGGGTTCGAGTTAGGGTTAGGGTAGGATTCGGGTTAGGGTTAGGGTTCGGGTTAGGGTTAGGGTTCGGGTTAGGATTAGGGTTAGGGTTCGGGGTATGGTTAGGGTTAGGGTTGGGTTAGGGTTAGGGTTAGGTTTAGTGTTCGGGCTGGGTTCGGGTTAGGGTTCGGGTTAGGATTCGGGTTAGGGTTAGGGTTAGGGTTCGGGTTAGGGTTAGGGTTAGGGTTTGGTTTAGGGTGAGGGATCGGGTGAGTGTTAGGGTTAGGGTTAGGGTTAGTGTTCGGGTTAGGGTTAGCTTATAGGGTTAGGGTTAGGGTTCGGGTTAGGGTTAGGGTTAGGGTTATTGTTCGGGTTAGGTTTAGGGTTAGGGTTAGGGTTCGGATTAGGGTTAGGGTAGGATTCGGGTTAGGGTTAGGGTTCGGGTTAGGGTTAGGGTTCGGGTTAGGGTTAGGGTTAGGGTTCGGGGTATGGTTAGGGTTAGGGTCCGGGTTAGGGTTAGGGTTAGGGTTAGGGTTCGGGTTAGGGTTCGGGTGAGGGTTCGGGTTAGGATTCTGTTTAGGGTTAGGGTTCGGGTTAGGGTTAGGGTTAGGGTTAGGGTTAGGGTTCGGGTCGGGTTAGGGTTAGGGTCCGGGTTAGGGTTAGGGTGCGGGTTAGGGTTAGGGTTCGGGTTCGGGTTAGGGTTAGGGTTCGGTTTCGGGTTAGGGTTAGGGTTAGGGTTAGCGTTCGGATTAGGGTTAAGGTTTAGGGTTAGGGTTAGGGTTCGGTTTAGGGTTAGGTTTAGGGTTAGGGTTAGGGGTTAGGGTTTAGGGTTAGGGTTCGGGTTAGGGTTAGGCTTAGGGTTCGGGTTAGGGTTAGGGTTAGGGTTAGGGTTAGGGTTAGGATTAGGGTTCGGGTTTGGGTTCGGTTTAGGGTTAGTGTTAGGGTTAGGGTTAGGGTTCGGGTTAGGGTTAGGGTTAGGGTTAGGTTTCGGTTTAGGGTTAGGTTTAGGGTTAGGGTTCGGGTTAGGGTTCGGGTAAGGGTTAGTGTTAGGGTTAGGGTTCGGGTTAGTGTTAGGGTTAGGGTTAGAGTTAGGGTTCGGGTTAGGGTTCGGTATAAGTTTCGGGTTAGGTTTAGGGTTAGGGTTAGGGTTAGGGTTCGTGTTAGGGTTCGGGTTAGGGGTCAGGTTAGGGTTAGCGTTAGGGTAAGGGTTCGGGTTCGGGTTAGGGTTAGGGTGTGGGTTCGGGTTAGGGATCGGTTTAGGGTTCCGGTTAGGTTTAGCGTTAGGGTGAATATTCGGGTTCGGGGTTAGTGTTAGGTTTAGGGTTCTGGTTAGGGATAGGGTTATGGTTTGAGTTCGGGTTCGGGGTATCGTTAGGGTTCGGGTTCGGGTTAGGGTTAGGGTTCGGGTTAGGGTTAGGTTTAGGGTTCGGGATGGTTAGCTTTAGGGTTCGGGTTAGGGTTAGGGTTCGGTTTCGGGGTTAGGGTTAGGGTTCGGGTTAGGGTTCGGGTTAGGGTTAGGATTCGGATAAAGGGTTAGGGTTCGGTTTCGGGTTCGGGTTAGGGTTAGGGTTAGGGTTCGGGTTAGGATTATGGTTAGGGTTAGGGTTCGGGTTAGGGTTAGTGTTCGGGTTAGGGTTAGGGTTAGGGTTAGGGTTCGGGTTAGGGTTAGGGTTAGGGTTCGTGTTCGCGTTAGAGTTAGTGTTCGGGTTCGGGTTAGGGTTCGGTTTAGGGTTCGGGTTAGGGTTCGGGTTAGGTTTAGGGTTAGGGTTAGGGTACGGGTTCGGGTTCGGGTTAGGGTGAGGGTTCGGGTTAGGGTTAGGGTTATGGTTAGGGTTAGGTTTAGGGTTCGGTTTAGGGTTAGGGTTATGGTTAGGTTAGTGTTAGGGTTAGGGTTCGGGTTAGGGTTAGGGTTAGGGTTCTGGTTAGGGCTCGGGTTAGGGTTAGGGTTATGGTTAGGTTTCGGGTTAGGTTTCGGGTTCGGGTTAGGGTTAGGTGTTAATGTTCAGATTAGGGTTAGGGTTAGGGTTCGGGTTAAAGTTCGGGTTAGGGTTAGGGTTAGGTTTAGGGTTAGGGTTAGGGTTAGGGTTATGGTTAGGGTTAGGTTTAGAGTTCTGGTTACGGTTAGGTTTCGGGTTGGGGTTAGTGTTAGGGTTCGGGTTATGTTTAGGGTTAGGGTTCGGGTTAGGTTTAGGTTTCGGGTTAGGGTTAGGGTTAGGGTTAGGGTTAGGGTTAGGTGTTAGGGTTTAGGGTTAGGGTTTGGGTTAGGGTTAGGGTTAGGGTTCGGGTTAGGGTTAGGGTTCGGGTTAGGGTTAGTGTTCGGTTTATGGTTAGGGATAGGTTTAGGGTTAGGGTTAGGGTTCGGGTTAGGGTTAGGGTTAGGTTTAGGGTTCGGTTTAGGGTTAGGTTTAGGGTTAGGGTTCGGGTTAGGGTTCGAGTAAGGGTTAGTGTTAGGGTTAGGGTTCGGGTTAGGGTTAGGGTTAGGGTTAGGGTTAGGGTTAGGGTTCGGGTTAGGGTTCGGTTTAAGGTTCGGGTTAGGTTTAGGGTTAGGGTTAGGTTTAGGGTTCGTTTTAGGTTTCGACTTAGGGGTCAGGTTAGGGTTAGGGTTACGGTAAGGGTTCGGGTTCGGGTTAGGGTTAGGGTGTGGGTTCGGGTTAGGTTTCGGGTTAGGGTTCCGGTTAGGTTTAGCGTTAGGGTTAATATTCGGGTTCGGGGTTAGGGTTAGGTTTAGGGTTCTGGTTAGGGATAGGGTTATGTTTTGGGTTCGGGTTCGGGGTATCGTTAGGGTTCGGGTCGGGTTAGGGTACGGGTTCGGGTTCGGGTTAGTGGTTAGGGTTCGGGTTAGGGTTAGGGTTAGGGTTCGGGTTAGGGTTAGGGTTAGCGTTAGGGTTCGGTTTAGGGTTTGGGTTAGGGTTAGGGTTCGGGTTAGGGTTAGGTTTCGGGTTCGGGTTAGGGTTCGTGTTAGGGTTAGGGTTAGGGTTCGGGTTAGGGTTCGTGTTCGGGTTAGGGTTCGGATTCTGGTTAAGGTTAGGGTTCGGGTTAGGGTTAGGGTTAGGGTTAGGGTTCGGGTTAGGGT
>JAVLSZ010000091.1:85000-97500 GCA_032313775.1 Urocyon cinereoargenteus | reverse complement strand
TCAGGTTTGGGTTAGGGTTTGGGATTAGGGTTAGGGTTAGGGTTAGGTTTCGGGTTAGGGTTAGGGTTCAGGTTCGGGTTCGGGGTAGGGTTAGGGTTCAGGTTAGGGTTCGGGTTCGGGTTAGGGTTAGGGTTAGGGTTCGGGTTAGGATTAGGGTTAGGGTTTGGGTTCGGGTTCGTGTTAGGGTTAGGGTTCGGGTCGGGTTAGGGTTAGGGTCCGGGTTAGCGTTAGGGTGCGGGTTAGGGTTAGGGTTCGGGTTCGGGTTAGGGTTAGGGTTCTGTTTCGGGTTAGGGTTAGGGTTAGGGTTAGCGTTCGGATTAGGGTTAGGGTTTAGGGTTAGGGTTAGGGTTCGTGTTAGGTTTAGGTTTAGGGTTAGGGTTAGGGGTTAGGGTTTAGGGTTAGGGTTCGGGTTAGGGTTAGGGTTAGGGTTCGGGTTAGGGTTAGGGTTAGTGTTAGGGTTAGGGTTAGGGTTAGTGTTCGGGTTCGGTTTAGGGTTGGGGTTAGGGTTAGGGTTAGGGTTCGGGTTAGGGTTAGGGTTAGGGTTAGGGTTAGGTTTCGGGTTAGGGTTAGGGTTAGGGTTAGGGTTCGGGTTCGGGTTCGGGTAAGGGTTAGTGTTAGGTTTAGTGTTCGGTTTAGTGTTAGGGTTAGGGTTAGGGTTAGAGTTCGGGTTAGGGTTCGGTTTAAGTTTCGGGTTAGGTTTAGTGTTAGGGTTAGGGTTAGGGTTCGTGTTAGGGTTCGGGTTAGGGGTCAGGTTAGGGTTAGGGTTAGGGTAAGGGTTCGGGTTCGGGTTAGGGTTAGGGTGTGGGTTCGGGTTAGGGTTCGGGTTAGGGTTCCGGTTAGGTTTAGCGTTAGGGTTAATGTTCGAGTTCGGGGTTAGTGTTAGGTTTAGGGTTCTGGTTAGGGATAGGGTTATGGTTTGGGTTCGGGTTCGGGGTATCGTTAGGGTTCGGGTTCGGGTTAGGGTTAGGGTTCGGGTTAGGGTTAGGTTTAGGGTTCGGGATGGTTAGGTTTAGGGTTCAGGTTAGGGTTAGGGTTCGGTTTCGGGGTTAGGGTTAGGGTTCGGGTTAGGTTTCGGGTTAGGGTTAGGATTCGGATAAGGGGTTAGGGTTCGGGTTCGGGTTCGGGTTAGGGTTAGGTTTAGGGTTCGGGTTAGGATTATGGTTAGGGTTAGGGTTCGGGTTAGGCTTAGTGTTCGGGTTAGGGTTAGGGTTAGGTTTAGGGTTCGGGTTAGGGTTCGGTTTAGGGTTCGGGTTAGAGTTCGGGTTAGGGTTAGGGTTAGGGATAGGGTACGGGTTCGGGTTCGGATTAGGGGTTAGGATTCGTGTTAGGGTTAGGGTTAGGGTTCTGGTTAGGGTTCGGGTTAGGGTTAGGTTTATGGTTAGGGTTCGGGTTAGGTTTCGGGTTCGGGTTAGGGTTAGGTGTTAATGTTCAGGTTAGGGTTAGGGTTAGGGTTAGGGTTAGGGTTATGGTTAGGGTTAGGTTTAGGGTTCTGGTTACGGTTAGGTTTCGGGTTGGGGTTAGTGTTAGGGTTCGGGTATGTTTAGGGTTAGGGTTCGGGTTAGGTTTAGGTTTCGGTTTAGGGTTAGGGTTAGGGTTAGGGTTTGGGTTAGGGTTAGGGTTCGGGTTAGGGTTGGGTTCGGGTTAGGTTTCGGGTTAGGGTTAGGGTTCGGGTTCGGTTTAGGGTTAGGGTTCGGGTTAGGGTTAGGGTTAGGGTTGGGGTTCGGATTAGGGTACGGGTTAGGGTTCGGGTTAGGGTTAGGGTTAGGGTTAGGTTTCGGGTTCGGGGTTAGAGTTAGGGTTAGGGTTCGGGTTAGGGTGAGGGTTCGGGTTAGGGTTAGGGTTATGGTTAGGGTTAGGTTTAGGGTTCGGTTTAGGGTTAGGGTTATGGTTAGGGTTAGTGTTAGGGTTAGGGTTCGGGTTAGGGTTAGGGTTAGGGTTCTGGTTAGGGCTCGGGTTAGGGTTAGGGTTATGGTTAGGTTTCGGGTTAGGTTTCGGGTTCGGGTTAGGGTTAGGTGTTAATGTTCAGATTAGGGTTAGGGTTAGGGTTCGGGTTAAAGTTCGGGTTAGGGTTAGGGTTAGGTTTAGGGTTAGGGTTAGGGTTAGGGTTATGGTTAGGGTTAGGTTTAGAGTTCTGGTTACGGTTAGGTTTCGGGTTGGGGTTAGTGTTAGGGTTCGGGTTATGTTTAGGGTTAGGGTTCGGGTTAGGTTTAGGTTTCGGGTTAGGGTTAGGGTTAGGGTTAGGGTTAGGGTTAGGTGTTAGGGTTTAGGGTTAGGGTTTGGGTTAGGGTTAGGGTTAGGGTTCGGGTTAGGGTTAGGGTTCGGGTTAGGGTTAGTGTTCAGTTTAGGGTTAGGGATAGGTTTAGGGTTAGGGTTAGGGTTCGGGTTAGGGTTAGGGTTAGGTTTAGGGTTCGGTTTAGGGTTAGGTTTAGGGTTAGGGTTCGGGTTAGGGTTCGAGTAAGGGTTAGTGTTAGGGTTAGGGTTCGGGTTAGGGTTAGGGTTAGGGTTAGGGTTAAGGTTAGGGTTCGGGTTAGGGTTCGGTTTAAGGTTCGGGTTAGGTTTAGGGTTAGGGTTAGGTTTAGGGTTCGTTTTAGGTTTCGACTTAGGGGTCAGGTTAGGGTTAGGGTTACGGTAAGGGTTCGGGTTCGGGTTAGGGTTAGGGTGTGGGTTCGGGTTAGGTTTCGGGTTAGGGTTCCGGTTAGGTTTAGCGTTAGGGTTAATATTAGGGTTCGGGGTTAGGGTTAGGTTTAGGGTTCTGGTTAGGGATAGGGTTATGTTTTGGGTTCGGGTTCGGGGTATCGTTAGGGTTCGGGTCGGGTTAGGGTACGGGTTCGGGTTCGGGTTAGTGGTTAGGGTTCGGGTTAGGGTTAGGGTTAGGGTTCGGGTTAGGGTTAGGGTTAGGGTTAGGGTTCGGTTTAGGGTTTGGGTTAGGGTTAGGGTTCGGGTTAGGGTTAGGGTTCGGGTTCGGGTTAGGGTTCGTGTTAGGGTTAGGGTTAGGGTTCGGGTTAGGTTTCGTGTTCGGGTTAGGGTTCGGATTCGTGTTAGGGTTAGGGTTCGGGTTAGGGTTAGGGTTAGGGTTAGTGTTCGGGTTAGGGTTAGGGTTCGGGTTAGGGTTAGGGTTCGGGTTCGGGTTAGGGTTCGAGTTAGGGTTAGGGTTCGGGTTAGGTTTAGTGTTAGGTTTAGGGTTAGGGTTAGGGTTCGGGATAGGGTTAAGGTTAGGTTTAGGGTTAGGTTTAGGGTTCGGGTTAGGGTTAGGGTTCGGGTTAGGGTAAGGGTTAGGGTTCGGGTTAGAGTTTGGGTTAGGGTTAGGGTTAGGGTTCGTGTTAGGTTTCGGGGTAGGTGTCGGTTTAGGGTTAAGGTTAGGGTTCGGGTTAGGGTTAGGGTTAGAGTTAGTGTTCGGGTTAGGGTTAGGGTTCGGGTTAGGGTTAGGGTTAGGTTTCGGGTTAGGGTTAGGGTTGGCGTTCGGGTTAGGGTTCGGGTTAGGGTTCGGGTTAGGGTTAGGGTTAGTGTTAGGGTTCGGGGTTAGAGTTAGGGTTAGGGTTCGGGTTAGAGTTCGGGTTAGGTTTAGGATACGGGTAAGGGGTTAGGGTTCGGGTTCGGGTTCGGGTTAGGGTTAGGGTTAGGGTTAGGGTTCCGGTTAGGGTTAGGTTTAGGGTCCGGGTTAGGGTTAGGGTTACGTTTCGGGTTAGGGTTAGTGTTAGGGTTAGGGTTCGGGTTAGGGTTAGGGTTAGGGTTAGGGTTATGGTTCGGGTTGGTTTCGGGTTAAGGTTGGGGTTAGGGTTAGGGTTAGGGTTAGGGTTCTTGTTAGGGTTCGGGTTAGGGGTCGGGTTAGGGTTAGGGTTAGGGTAAGGGTTCGGGTTCGGGTTAGGGTTAGGGTTTGGGTTCGGGTTAGGGTTCGGGTTAGGGTTCGGTTTAGGTTTAGGGTTCGGGTTAGGGTTCGGGTTAGGGTTCGGGTTAGGGTTCGGGTTAGGGTTCGGGTTCGGGTTCGGGTTAAGGTTCGGGTTCGGGTTCGGGTTTGGGTTAGGGTTCGGGTTCGGGTAAAGGTTTGGGTTCGGGTTAGGGTTTGGGGTTACTGTTCAGGATAGGGTTAGGGTTAGGGTTCGGGTTAGGGTTAGGGTTAGGGTTAGGGTTAGGTTTAGGGTTAGGGTTCCGGTTAGGATTTGGGTTAGGGTTAGGGTTAGGGTTCGGTTTAGGGTTCGGGTTAGGGTTCGGTTTAGGGTTCGGGTTAGGGTTCGGGTTAGGGTTCGCGTTAGGTTTCGGGTTAGGGTTAGGGTTCGGGTTCGGGTAAGGGTTAGGGTTCGGGTTAGGGTTATGGTTAGGATTCGCGTTAGGGTTCGGGTTCGGGTTAGGGTTAGGGTTAGGGTTCGGGTTAGGGTTAGGTTTAGGGTTAGGGTTAGGGTTAGGGTTAGGGTTCGGGTTAGGGTTCGGGTTAGGGTTAGTGTTCGGGTTAGTGTTGGGTTCGGGTTAAGTTTCGGGTTAGGGTTCGGGTTAGGGTTAGGGTTCGGGTTAGGGTTTGCGTTCGGGTAAGGGTTAGGGTTCGGGTTAGGATTAGGTTTAGGGTTAGGGTTAGGTTTAGGGTTCGGGTTAGGGTTAGGGTTAGGGTTAGGGTTAGGGTTAGGGTTAGGTTTAGGGTTAGGGATCGGGTTAGGGTTAGGGTTAGTGTTAGGGTTAGGGTTAGGGTTCGGGTTAGGGTTAGGTTTTAGTGTTAGGTTTAGGGTTCGGGTTCGGGTTAGGGTTAGGGTTAGGGTTAGGGTTAGGGTTCGGGTTAGGGTTAGGGTTAGGGTTCGGGTTAGGGTTAGGGTAGGATTCGGGTTAGGGTTAGGGTTCGGGTTAGGGTTAGGTTTCGGGTTAGGGTTAGGGTTAGGGTTCGGGGTAGGGTTAGGGTTAGGGTTCGGGTTAGGGTTAGGGTTAGGGTTAGGGTTCGGGTTAGGGTTCGGGTTAGGGTTCGGGTTAGGAATCGGGTTAGGGTTAGGGTTAGGGTTCGGGTTAGGGTTAGGTTTCGGGTTAGGGTTATGATTAGGGTTCGGGTTAGGGTTAGGGTTAGGGTTCGGTTTAGGGTTAGGGTTCGGGTTCGGGTTAGTGTTAGAGTTCGGGTTCGGGTTAGGGTTCTGGTTTGTGTTAGGGTTTGGGATTAGGGTTAGGGTTAGGATTAGGTTTCGGGTTAGGGTTAGGGTTCGTGTTCGGGTTCGGGTTAGGTTTAGGGTTCGGATTAGGGTTCGGGTTCGGTTTAGGGTTAGGGTTAGGGTTCGGTTTAGAGTTAGGTTTAGGGTTCGGGATAGGGTTAGGGTTCGGGTTAGGGTTAGGGTTAGGGTTTGAGTTCGGGTTCGTGTTAGGGTTAGGGTTCGTGTTCGGGTTAGGGTTAGGGTCCGGGTTAGGGTTAGGGTGCGGGTTAGGGTTAGGGTTCGGGTTCGGGTTAGGGTTAGGGTTAGGGTTCGGTTTCGGGTTAGGGTTAGGGTTAGGGTTAGGGTTCGGATTAGGGTTAGGGTTAGGGTTAGGGTTAGGGTTCGGGTTAGGGTTCGGGTTAGGGTTCGGGTTAGGATTCGGGTTAGGGTTAGGCTTAGGGTTCGGGTTAGGGTTAGGTTTCGGGTTAGGGTTATGATTAGGGTTCGGGTTAGGGTTAGGGTTAGGGTTCGGTTTAGGGTTAGGGTTCGGGTTCGGGTTAGGGTTAGGGTTCGGGTTAGGGTTCAGGTTTGGGTTAGGGTTTGGGATTAGGGTTACAGTTAGGGTTAGTGTTCGGGTTAGGGTTAGGTTTCGGGTTCGGGTTCGGGGTAGTGTTAGGGTTCGGGTTAGGGTTCGGGTTCGGGTTAGGGTTAGGGTTAGGGTTCGGGTTAGGATTAGGGTTAGGGTTTGGGTTCGGGTTCGTGTTAGGGTTAGGGTTCGGGTCGGGTTAGGGTTAGGGTCCGGGTTAGCGTTAGGGTGCGGGTTAGGGTTAGGGTTCGGGTTAGGGTTAGGGTTCGGTTTCGGGTTAGGGTTAGGGTTAGGGTTAGCGTTCGGATTAGGGTTAGGGTTTAGGGTTAGGGTTAGGGTTCGTGTTAGGTTTAGGTTTAGGGTTAGGGTTAGGGGTTAGGGTTTAGGGTTAGGGTTCGGGTTAGGGTTAGGGTTAGGGTTAGGGTTAGGGTTAGGGTTCGGGTTAGGGTTAGGGTTAGTGTTAGGGTTAGGGTTAGCGTTAGTGTTCGGGTTCGGGTTAGGGTTAGGGTTAGGGTTAGGGTTAGGGTTAGGGTTAGGGTTCGGGTTAGGGTTAGGGTTAGGGTTAGTTTTCGGGTTAGGGTTAGGGTTAGGGTTAGGGTTCGGGTTAGGGTTCGGGTAAGGGTTAGTGTTAGGGTTAGTGTTCGGGTTAGTGTTAGGGTTAGGGTTAGGGTTAGGGTTCGGGTTAGGGTTCGTTTTAAGTTTCGGGTTAGGTTTAGTGTTAGGGTTAGGGTTAGGGTTCGTGTTAGGGTTCGGGTTAGGGGTCAGGTTAGGGTTAGGTTTAGGGTAAGGGTTCGGGTTCGGGTTAGGGTTAGGGTGTGGGTTCGGGTTAGGGTTCGGTTTAGGGTTCCGTTTAGGTTTAGCGTTAGGGTTAATGTTCGGGTTCGGGGTTAGTGTTAGGTTTAGGGTTCTGGTTAGGGATAGGGTTATGGTTTGGGTTCGGGTTCGGGGTATCGTTAGGGTTCGGGTTCGGGTTAGGGTTAGGGTTCGGGTTAGGGTTAGGGTTAGGGTTCGGGATGGTTAGGTTTAGGGTTCGGGTTAGGGTTAGGGATCGGTTTCGGGGTTAGGGTTAGGGTTCGGGTTAGGGTTCGGGTTAGGGTTAGGATTCGGATAAGGGGTTAGGGTTCGGGTTCGGGTTCGGGTTCGGGTTCGGGTTAGGGTTCGGGTTAGGATTATGGTTAGGGTTAGGGTTCGGGTTAGGGTTAGTGTTCGGCTTAGGGTTAGGGTTAGGGTTAGGGTTCGGGTTAGGGTTAGGGTTAGGGTTCGTGTTCGGGTTAGAGTTAGTGTTCGGGTTCGGGTTAGGGTTCGGTTTAGGGTTCGGGTTAGGGTTCGGGTTAGGGTTAGGGTTAGGGTTTGGGTACGGGTTCGGGTTCGGATTAGGGGTTAGGTTTCGGGTTAGGGTTAGGGTTAGGGTTCTGGTTAGGGTTCGGGTTAGGGTTATGGTTAGGGTTCGGGTTAGGTTTCGGGTTCGGGTTAGGGTTAGGTGTTAATGTTCAGGTTAGGGTTAGGGTTAGGGTTCGGGTAAAGGTTCGGGTTAGGGTTAGGGTTAGGGTTAGGGTTAGTGTTAGGGTTATGGTTAGGGTTAGGTTTAGGGTTCTGGTTACGGTTAGGTTTCGGGTTGGGGTTAGTGTTAGGGTTCGGGTTATGTTTAGGGTTATGGTTCGGGTTAGGTTTAGGTTTCGGGTTAGGGTTAGGTTTAGGGTTAGGGTTTGGGTTAACGTTAGGGTCGGGTTAGGGTTGGGTTCGGGTTAGGTTTCGGGTTAGGGTTATGGTTCGGGTTCGGTTTAGGGTTAGGGTTCGGGTTAGGGTTAGGTTTAAGGTTGCGGTTCGGGTTAGGGTTCGGGTTCGGGTTAGGGTTAGGGTTAGGTTTCGGGTTCGGGGTTAGAGTTAGGGTTAGGGTTCGGGTTAGGGTTCGGGTTAGGGTTAGGATACGGATAAGGGGTTAGGGTTCGGGTTCGGGTTAGGGTTAGGGTTAGGGTTCCGGTTAGGGTTTGGGTTAGGGTCCGGGTTAGGGTTAGGGTTACGTTTCGGGTTAGGGTTCGGTTTAGGGTTAGGGTAGGTTTAGGGTTAGGATTAGGTTTAGGGTTAGGGTTCGGGTTAGGGTTTGGGTTAGTGTTAGGGTTAGGGTTCGGGTTAGGTTTAGGGTTCGGGTTAGGTTTGGGGTAGGGTTCGGGTTTGGTTTAGGGTTAGGGTTAGGGTTAGGGTTAGGGTTAGGGTTAGGGTTCAGGTTAGGGTTCGGGTTAGGGGTAGGTTTATGTTTCGGGTTAGGGTTCGGGTTTGGGTTCCGGTTAGGGTTCGGGTTAGCGTTCGGTTAGGGTTCGGGTTAAGGTTCGGGTTAGGGTTCGGGTTCGGTTAGGGTTAGGGTTAGTGTTCGGGTTAGGGTTAGGGTTAGGGTTCGTTTTAGGGTTAGGTTTAGGGTTCGTGTTAGGGTTAGGGTTAGGGTTCGGGTTAGGGTTAGGGTTAGGGTTAGGGTTAGGGTTATGGTTAGAGGTTAGGGTTTAGGGTTAGGGTTCGGGTTATGGTTAGGATTAGGGTCGGTTTAGGGTTAGGTTTAGGGTTCGGGTTAGGGTTCGGGTTAGGGTTAGGTTTAGGGTTAGGGTTAGGGTTCGGTTTAGTGTTAGGGTTAGGGTTAGGGTTCGGGTTAGGGTTAGGGTTACGGTTAGGGTTCGGGTTAGGGTTCGGGTTAGGGTTCGGGTTAGTGTTAGCGTTCGGGTTAGGGTTAGGGTTAGGGTTGGGTTTAAGGTTGGGGTTCGGGTTAGGGTTAGGGTTAGGGTTAGCTATAGGGTTCGGGTTTGGGATAGGGTTATGATTTGGGTTCGGGTTCGGGGTATCGTTAGGTTTCGGGTTCGGGTTAGGGTACGGGTTCGGGTTCGGGTTAGTGGATAGGGTTCGGGTTAGGGTTAGGGTTAGGGTTCGTGTTAGGGTTAGGTTTAGGGTTAGGGTTAGGTTTCGGGTTAGGTTTTGGGTTAGGTTTAGGGTTAGGGTTCGGGTTAGGGTTAGGGTTGGCGTTCGGGTTAGGGTTCGGGTTAGGGTTCGGGTTAGGGTTAGGGTTAGTGTTAGGGTTCGGGTTCGGGGTTAGAGTTAGGGTTAGGGTTCGGGTTAGAGTTCGGGTTAGGTTTAGGATACGGGTAAGGGGTTAGGGTTCGGGTTCGGGTTCGGGTTAGGGTTAGGATTAGGGTTAGGGTTCCGGTTAGGGTTAGGTTTAGGGTCCGGGTTAGGGTTAGGGTTACGTTTCGGGTTAGGGTTAGTGTTAGGGTTAGGGTTCGGGTTAGGGTTAGGGTTAGGGTTAGGGTTATGGTTCGGGTTGGTTTCGGGTTAAGGTTGGGGTTAGGGTTAGGGTTAGGGTTAGGGTTCTTGTTAGGGTTCGGGTTAGGGGTCGGGTTAGGGTTAGGGTTAGGGTAAGGGTTCGGGTTCGGGTTAGGGTTAGGGTTTGGGTTCGGGTTAGGGTTCGGGTTAGGGTTCGGTTTAGGTTTAGGGTTCGGGTTAGGGTTCGGGTTAGGGTTCGGGTTAGGGTTCGGGTTAGGGTTCGGGTTCGGGTTCGGGTTAGGGTTCGGGTTCGGGTTCGGGTTTGGGTTAGGGTTCGGGTTCGGGTAAAGGTTTGGGTTCGGGTTAGGGTTTGGGGTTACTGTTCAGGATAGGGTTAGGGTTAGGGTTCGGGTTAGGGTTAGGGTTAGGGTTAGGGTTAGGTTTAGGGTTAGGGTTCCGGTTAGGATTTGGGTTAGGGTTAGGGTTAGGGTTCGGTTTAGGGTTCGGGTTAGGGTTCGGTTTAGGGTTCGGGTTAGGGTTCGGGTTAGGGTTCGCGTTAGGTTTCGGGTTAGGGTTAGGGTTCGGGTTCGGGTTCGGGTTAGGGTTCGGGTTAGGGTTATGGTTAGGATTCGCGTTAGGGTTCGGGTTCGGGTTAGGGTTAGGGTTAGGGTTCGGGTTAGGGTTAGGTTTAGGGTTAGGGTTAGGGTTAGGGTTAGGGTTCGGGTTAGGGTTCGGGTTAGGGTTAGTGTTCGGGTTAGTGTTGGGTTCGGGTTAAGTTTCGGGTTAGGGTTCGGGTTAGGGTTAGGGTTCGGGTTAGGGTTTGGGTTCGGGTAAGGGTTAGGGTTCGGGTTAGGATTAGGTTTAGGGTTAGGGTTAGGTTTAGGGTTCGGGTTAGGGTTAGGGTTAGGGTTAGGGTTAGGGTTAGGGTTAGGTTTAGGGTTAGGGATCGGGTTAGGGTTAGGGTTAGTGTTAGGGTTAGGGTTAGGGTTCGGGTTAGGGTTAGGTTTTAGTGTTAGGTTTAGGGTTCGGGTTCGGGTTCGGGTTAGGGTTAGGGTTAGGGTTAGGGTTCGGGTTAGGGTTAGGGTTAGGGTTCGGGTTAGGGTTAGGGTAGGATTAGGGTTAGGGTTAGGGTTCGGGTTAGGGTTAGGTTTCGGGTTAGGGTTAGGGTTAGGGTTCGGGGTAGGGTTAGGGTTAGGGTTCGGGTTAGGGTTAGGGTTAGGGTTAGGGTTCGGGTTAGGGTTCGGGTTAGTGTTCGGGTTAGGAATCGGGTTAGGGTTAGGGTTAGGGTTCGGGTTAGGGTTAGGTTTCTGGTTAGGGTTATGATTAGGGTTCGGGTTAGGGTTAGGGTTAGGGTTCGGTTTAGGGTTAGGGTTCGGGTTCGGGTTAGTGTTAGAGTTCGGGTTCGGGTTAGGGTTCTGGTTTGTGTTAGGGTTTGGGATTAGGGTTAGGGTTAGGATTAGGTTTCGGGTTAGGGTTAGGGTTCGTGTTCGGGTTCGGGTTAGGTTTAGGGTTCGGATTAGGGTTCGGGTTCGGTTTAGGGTTAGGGTTAGGGTTCGGTTTAGAGTTAGGGTTAGGGTTCGGGATAGGGTTAGGGTTCGGGTTAGGGTTAGGGTTAGGGTTTGAGTTCGGGTTCGTGTTAGGGTTAGGGTTCGTGTTCGGGTTAGGGTTAGGGTCCGGGTTAGGGTTAGGGTGCGGGTTAGGGTTAGGGTTCGGGTTCGGGTTAGGGTTAGGGTTAGGGTTCGGTTTCGGGTTAGGGTTAGGGTTAGGGTTAGGGTTCGGATTAGGGTTAGGGTTAGGGTTAGGGTTAGGGTTCGGGTTAGGGTTCGGGTTAGGGTTCGGGTTAGGATTCGGGTTAGGGTTAGGGTTAGGGTTCGGGTTAGGGTTAGGTTTCGGGTTAGGGTTATGATTAGGGTTCGGGTTAGGGTTAGGGTTAGGGTTCGGGTTAGGTTTAGGTTTCGGGTTAGGGTTAGGTTTAGGGTTAGGGTTTGGGTTAACGTTAGGGTCGGGTTAGGGTTGGGTTCGGGTTAGGTTTCGGGTTAGGGTTATGGTTCGGGTTCGGTTTAGGGTTAGGGTTCGGGTTAGGGTTAGGGTTAAGGTTGCGGTTCGGGTTAGGGTTCGGGTTCGGGTTAGGGTTAGGGTTAGGTTTCGGGTTCGGGGTTAGAGTTAGGGTTAGGGTTCGGGTTAGGGTTCGGGTTAGGGTTAGGATACGGATAAGGGGTTAGGGTTCGGGTTCGGGTTAGGGTTAGGGTTAGGGTTCCGGTTAGGGTTAGGGTTAGGGTCCGGGTTAGGGTTAGGGTTACGTTTCGGGTTAGGGTTCGGTTTAGGGTTAGGGTAGGTTTAGGGTTAGGATTAGGTTTAGGGTTAGGGTTCGGGTTAGGGTTTGGGTTAGTGTTAGGGTTAGGGTTCGGGTTAGGTTTAGGGTTCGGGTTAGGTTTGGGGTAGGGTTCGGGTTTGGTTTAGGGTTAGGGTTAGGGTTAGGGTTAGGGTTAGGGTTAGGGTTCAGGTTAGGGTTCGGGTTAGGGGTAGGTTTATGTTTCGGGTTAGGGTTCGGGTTTGGGTTCCGGTTAGGGTTCGGGTTAGCGTTCGGTTAGGGTTCGGGTTAAGGTTCGGGTTAGGGTTCGGGTTCGGTTAGGGTTAGGGTTAGTGTTCGGGTTAGGGTTAGGGTTAGGGTTCGTTTTAGGGTTAGGTTTAGGGTTCGTGTTAGGGTTAGGGTTAGGGTTCGGGTTAGGGTTAGGGTTAGGGTTAGGGTTAGGGTTATGGTTAGAGGTTAGGGTTTAGGGTTAGGGTTCGGGTTATGGTTAGGATTAGGGTCGGTTTAGGGTTAGGTTTAGGGTTCGGGTTAGGGTTCGGGTTAGGGTTAGGTTTAGGGTTAGGGTTAGGGTTCGGGTTAGTGTTAGGGTTAGGGTTAGGGTTCGGGTTAGGGTTAGGGTTACGGTTAGGGTTCGGGTTAGGGTTCGGGTTAGGGTTCGGGTTAGTGTTAGCGTTCGGGTTAGGGTTAGGGTTAGGGTTGGGTTTAAGGTTAGGGTTCGGGTTAGGGTTAGGGTTAGGGTTAGCTATAGGGTTCGGGTTTGCGATAGGGTTATGATTTGGGTTCGGGTTCGGGGTATCGTTAGGTTTCGGGTTCGGGTTAGGGTACGGGTTCGGGTTCGGGTTAGTGGATAGGGTTCGGGTTAGGGTTAGGGTTAGGGTTCGTGTTAGGGTTAGGTTTAGGGTTAGGGTTAGGTTTCGGGTTAGGTTTTGGGTTAGGTTTAGGGTTAGGGTTCGGGTTAGGGTTAGGGTTGGCGTTCGGGTTAGGGTTCGGGTTAGGGTTCGGGTTAGGGTTAGGGTTAGTGTTAGGGTTCGGGTTCGGGGTTAGAGTTAGGGTTAGGGTTCGGGTTAGAGTTCGGGTTAGGTTTAGGATACGGGTAAGGGGTTAGGGTTCGGGTTCGGGTTCGGGTTAGGGTTAGGATTAGGGTTAGGGTTCCGGTTAGGGTTAGGTTTAGGGTCCGGGTTAGGGTTAGGGTTACGTTTCGGGTTAGGGTTAGTGTTAGGGTTAGGGTTCGGGTTAGGGTTAGGGTTAGGGTTAGGGTTAT
>JAVLSZ010000091.1:55000-75000 GCA_032313775.1 Urocyon cinereoargenteus | reverse complement strand
GTTCCGGTTAGGGTTAGGTTTCGGGTTCAGGTTAGGTTTCGGGTTCAGGTTCGGTTTAGGGTTAGGGTTGGGGTTCGGTTTAGGGTTCGGGTTAGGGTACGGGTTAGGGTTAGGGTTAGGGTTCGGGTTAGGGTTAGGGTTAGGGTTCGGGTTAGGGTTAGGGTTAGGGTTAGGGTTCGGGTTAGGGTAAGGGTTAGGGTTCGGGTTAGGGTTCGGGTTAGGATTAGGGTTAGGGTTAGGTTTCGGGTTAGGGTTAGGGTTCGGGTTCGGGTTAGGGTTAGGGTTCGGGTTAGGGTTAGGGTTCGGGTTAGGGTTAGGGTTAGGGTTCGGATTATGGTTAGGTTTAGGGTTAGGGTACGGATTAGGGTTAGGGTTAGGGTTCGGGTTAGGGTTCGGGTTCGGGTTAGGGTTAGGGTTAGGGTTAGGGTTCGGGTTAGGTTTAGGGTTAGGGTTCGAGTTAGGTTAGGGTTAGGGTTAGGGTTAGGGTTCGGGTTAGGGTTAGGTTTAGGCTTAGGGTTAGGGTTCGGGTTAGGTTTAGGGTTAGGGTTCGGGTTAGGGTTCGGGTTAGGGTTAGGGTTAGGGTTCGGGTTAGGGTTCGGGTTAGGGTTAAGGTTCGTGTTAGGGTTAGGGTTAGGTTTAGTGTTCGGGTTAGGGTTCCGCTTAGGTTTCGGGTTAGGGTTAGGGTTCGGGTTAGGGTTAGGTTTTGGGTTAGATTTAGGGTTAGGGTTAGGGTTCGGGTTAGGTTTAGGGTTAGGGTTAGCGTTAGGGTTAGGGTTCGGGTTAGGGTTCGGGTTCGGTTTAGGGTTAGGGGTTAGTGTTCAGGTAAGGGTTAGGGTTAGGGTTCGGGTTAGGGTTCGGGTTAGGGTTAGGGTTCGGGTTAGGGTTAGGGTTCGGGTTAGGGTTAGGGTTAGGGTTCGGATTATGGTTAGGTTTAGGGTTAGGGTACGGATTAGGGTTAGGGTTAGGGTTCGGGTTAGGGTTCGGGTTCGGGTTAGGGTTAGGGTTAGGGTTAGGGTTCGGGTTAGGTTTAGGGTTAGGGTTCGAGTTAGGTTAGGGTTAGGGTTAGGGTTAGGGTTCGGGTTAGGATTAGGTTTAGGCTTAGGGTTAGGGTTCGGGTTAGGTTTAGGGTTAGGGTTCGGGTTAGGGTTCGGGTTAGGGTTAGGGTTAGGGTTCGGGTTAGGGTTCGGGTTAGGGTTAGGCTTAGGGTTAGGGTTAGGGTTAGGGTTAGGTTTCGGGTTAGGGTTAAGGTTCGTGTTAGGGTTAGGGTTAGGTTTAGTGTTCGGGTTAGGGTTCCGCTTAGGTTTCGGGTTAGGGTTAGGGTTCGGGTTAGGGTTAGGTTTTGGGTTAGATTTAGGGTTAGGGTTAGGGTTCGGGTTAGGTTTACGGTTAGGGTTAGCGTTAGGGTTAGGGTTCGGGTTAGGGTTCGGGTTCGGTTTAGGGTTAGGGGTTAGTGTTCAGGTAAGGGTTAGGGTTAGGGTTCGGGTTAGGGTTCGGGTTAGGGTTAGGGTTAGGGTTCGGTTTAGGGTTAGGGTTAGGGTTAGGTTTTGGGTTAGGGTTAGAGTTCGTGTTACGGTTAGGGTTCGGGTTAGGGTTAGTGTTAGGGTTCGGGTTAGGGTTAGGGTTAGGGTTCGGGTTAGGGTTAGGGTTCGGGTTAGAGTTAGGGTTAGGGTTAGGGTTAGGGTTAGGGTTAGGGTCGGGTTAGAGTGAGGGTTAGGGTTCGGGATAGGGCTCGGGTTCGGGTTAGGGTTAGGGGTTAGTGTTCAGGTTAGGGTTACGGTTAGGGTTAGGGTTAGGTTTAGGGTTAGGTTTCGTGTTAGGGTTCGGGTTAGGGGTCGGGTTAGTGTTAGGGTTAGTGTTCGGGTTAGGGTTAGGTTTCGGGTTCGGGTTAGGGTTAGGGTTCGGGTTAGGTTTAGGGTTAGGTTTCGGGTTAAGGTTCGGGTTAGGTTTAGGGTTAGGGTTCGGGTTAGGTTTAGGTTTCGGTTTAGGGTTAGTGTTTGGGTTAGGGTTCGGTTTAGGGTTAGGGTTCGGGTTAGGGTTGGGTTCGGGTTAGGTTTCGGGTTAGGGTTAGGGTTCGGGTTCGGGTTAAGGTTAGGGTTCGTATTAGGGTTAGGGTTATGGTTCGGGTTAGTGTTCGGGTTAGGGTTAGGGTTCGGGTTAGGGTTCGGGTTAGCGTTAGGGTTAGGGTTAGGTTTCGGGTTAGGGTTAGGGTTAGGGTTCGGGTTAGGGTTAGGGTTCGGGTTAGGGTTCGGAATAGGTTTAGGGTTAGGGTTCGGGTTAGGGTTCGGGTTAGGGTACGGGTTAGGGTTAGGGTTCGGGTTCGGTTTAGGGTTAGGGTTCGGGTTAGTGTTCGGGTTAGGGTTAGGGTTCAGTTTACGGTTAGGGTTCGGGTTAGTGATCGGTTTAGGGTTAGGGGTTAGTGTTCAGGTTAGGGGTAGGGTTAGGGTTCGGGTTAGGGTTCGGTTTAGGTGAGTTTTAGGGTTCGGGTTAAGGTTAGGGTTAGGGTTAGGGTTAGGGTTCGGGTTAGGGTTAGGTTTCGGGTTAGGGTTCGGGTAGGTTTCGGGTTAGTGTAACGGTTAGAGTTCGGGTTAGGGTTAGGGTTCGGTTTAGGGTTAGGGTTCGGGTTAGGGTTCGGGTTAGGTTTAGTGTTAGGGTTCGGGTTAGGTTTAGGTTTTGGGTTAGGGTTAGGGTTAGGGTTCGGGTTAGGGTTAGGGTTCGGGTTCGGGTTAGGGTTAGGGTTCGGGTTCGGGTTAGGGTTAGGGTTAGGGTTATGGTTCGGGTTAGGGTTAGGGTTAGGGTTAGGGTTAGGGTTAGGGTTCGGGTTCGGGTTAGGGTTAGGGTTAGGGTTAGGGTTCAGGTTAGGGTTAGGTTTATGGTTTGGGTTCGGGTTCGGGGTAGGGTTAGGGTTCTGGTTCGGGTTCGGGTTCGAGTTCGGGTTCGGGTTAGGGTTAGGGGTTCGGGTTAGGGTTAGGGTTAGGGTTCGGTTTAGGGTTAGGGTTAGGGTTAGGGTTAGGGTTAGGGTTCGGATTAGGTTTAGGGTTAGGGTTCGTGTTAGGGTTCGGGTTCGGGTTAGGGTTAGGGTTAGGGTTAGGATTAGGGTTCGGTTTAGGGTTAGGGTTAGGGTTAGGGTTAGGGGTTAGGGTTAGGGTTTGGGTTCGTGTTCGGGTTAGGGTTAGGGTTTAGGGTTAGGTTTCGGGTTAGGGTTAGGGTTAGGGTACGGGTTAGGGTTAGGGTTAGGGTTAGGGTTCGGGTTAGGGTTCGGGTTAGGGTTCGGGTTAGGGTTCGGGTTAGGATTAGGGTTAGGGTTAGGGTTCGGGTTAGGGTTAGGGTTCGGGTTCGGGTTAGGGTTAGGGTTCGGGTTAGGGTTAGGGTTAGGGTTCGGGTTAGGGTTAGGGTTAGGGTTCGGGTTCGGGTTAGGGTTAGGGTTCGGATTATGGTTAGGTTTAGGGTTAGGGTACGGATTATTGTTAGGGTTAGGGTTCGGGTTAGGGTTCGGGACGGGTTAGGGTTAGGCTTAGGTTTCGGGTTAGGTTTAGGGTTAGGGTTCGAGTTAGGGTAGGGTTAGGGTTAGGGTTAGGGTTCGGGTTAGGGTTAGGGTTAGGGTTAGGGTTCGGGTTAGGTTTAGGGTTAGGGTTCGGGTTAGGGTTCGGGTTAGGGTTAGGGTTAGGGTTCGGGTTAGGGTTCGGGTTAGGGTTAGGGTTAGGGTTAGGGTTAGGGTTAGGGTTAGGTTTCGGGTTAGGGTTAAGGTTCGTGTTAGGGTTAGGGTTAGGTTTAGTGTTCGGGTTAGGGTTCCGCTTAGGGTTCGGGTTAGGGTTAGGGTTCGGGTTAGGGTTAGGTTTAGGGTTAGATTTAGGGTTAAGGTTAGGGTTCGGGTTAGGGTGAGGGTTAGGGTTCGGGTTAGGGTTCGGGTTCGGGTTAGGGTTAGGGGTTAGTGTTCAGGTAAGGGTTAGGGTTAGGGTTCGGGTTAGGTTTCTGGTTAGGTTTAGGGTTAGGGTTCGGTTTAGGGTTAGGGTTAGGGTTAGGTTTTGGGTTAGGGTTAGAGTTCGGGTTACGGTTATGTTTCGGGTTAGGGTTAGGGTTAGGGTTCGGGTTAGGGTTAGGGTTAGGGTTCGGGTTAGGGTTAGGGTTCGGGTTCGGGTTAGAGTTAGGGTTAGGGTTCGGGTTAGGGTTCGGGTTAGGTTTAGGTTTAGGGTTCGGGTTAGGTTTAGGTTTCGGTTTAGGGTTAGTGTTAGTGTTAGGGTTCGGGTTAGGGTTAGGGTTCGGGTTAGGTTTGGGTTCGGGTTAGGTTTCGGGTTAGGGTTAGGGTTCGGGTTCGGGTTAAGGTTAGGGTTAGGGTTAGGCTTCGTGTTAGGGTTCGGGTTAGGGGTTGGGTTAGGGTTAGGGTTAGGGTTCGGGTTAGGGTTAGGTTTCGGGTTCGGGTTAGGTTTCGGGTTCACGTTCGGTTAGGTTTAGGGTTGGGGTTCGGTTTAGGGTTCGGGTTAGGGTACGGGTTAGGGTTAGGGTTAGGGTTCGGGTTAGGGTTAGGGTTAGGGTTCGGGTTAGGGTTAGGGCTAGGGTTAGGGTTCGGGTTAGGGTAAGGGTTAGGGTTCGGGTTAGGGTTCGGGTTAGGATTAGGGTTAGGGTTAGGTTTCGGGTTAGGGTTAGGGTTCGGGTTCGGGTTACGGTTAGGGTTCGGGTTAGGGTTAGGGTTCGGGTTAGGGTTAGGGTTAGGGTTAGGGTTCGGATTAGGTTTAGGGTTAGGGTTAGGTTTAGGGTTCGGGTTAGGGTTAGGGTTAGGGTTAGGGTTAGGGTTAGGGTTAGGTTTAGGGTTAGGGATCGGGTTAGGGTTAGGGTTAGTGTTAGGGTTAGGGTTAGGGTTCGGGTTAGGGTTAGGTTTTAGTGTTAGGTTTAGGGTTCGTGTTAGGGTTAAGGTTAGGGTTAGGGTTAGGGTTAGGGTTCGGGTTAGGGTTAGGGTTGGTGGTAGGGTTAGGTTTAGGGTTCGGGTTAGGGTTAGGGTTAGAGTTAGGGTTCGGGTTAGGGTTCGGGTTAGGGTTCGGGTTAGGGTTAGGGTTAGGGTTCGGTTTAGGGTTAGGGTTCGGGTTCGGGTTAGGGTTTGGGTTCGGTTTCGGGTTAGGTTTCTGGTTTGCGTTAGGGTTTGGGATTTGGGTTAGGGTTAGGGTTAGGTTTCGGGTTAGGGTTAGGGTTCGGGTTCGGGTTCGGGTTAGTGTTAGGGTTCTGGTTAGGGTTCGGGTTCGGGTTAGGGTTAGGGTTAGGGTTCGGGTTAGAGTTAGGGTTAGGGTTCGGGATAGGGTTAGGTTTCGGTTTAGGGTTAGGGTTAGGGTTTGGGTTCGGGTTCGTGTTAGGGTTAGGGTTCGTGTTCGGGTTAGTGTTAGGGTCCGGGTAAGGGTTAGGGTGCGGGTTAGGGTTAGGGTTCGGGTTCGGGTTCGGGTTAGGGTTAGGGTTAGGGTTCGGTTTCGGGTTAGGGTGAGGGTTAGGGTTAGGGTTCGGATTAGGGTTAGGGTTAGGGTTAGGGTTCGGGTTAGGGTTAGGGTTAGGGTTAGGGTTAGGGGTTAGGGTTTTGGGTCAGGGTTCGGGTTAGGGTTAGGGATGTTTCGGGTTAGGGTTAGTGTTAGGGTTAGGGTTAGGGTTCGGGTTAGGTTTCGGGTAAGGGTTAGTGTTAGGGTTAGGGTTCGGGTTAGTGTTAGGTTTAGGGTTAGGGTTAGGGTTCGGGTTAGGGTTTGGTTTAAGTTTCGGGTTAGGTTTAGGGTTAGGGTTAGTGTTAGGGCTCGTGTTAGGGTTCGGGTTAGGGGTCAGGTTAGGTTTAGGGTTAGGGTAAGGGTTCGGGTTCGGGTTAGGGTTAGGGTGTGGGTTCGGGTTAGGGTTCGGGTTAGGGTTCCGGTTAGGTTTAGCGTTAGGGTTAATGTTCGGGTTCGGGGTTAGTGTTAGTTTTAGGGTTCTGGTTAGGGATAGGGTTATGGTTTGGGTTCGGGTTCGGGGTATCGTTAGGGTTCGGGTTCGGGTTAGGGTACGGGTTCGGGTTCGAGTTAGGGTTAGCGTTTGGGTTCGGGTTAGGGTTCGGGTTAGGGTTCGGTTTAGGTTTATGGTTCGGGTTAGGGTTCGGTTTAGGGTTCGGGTTAGGGTTAGGGTTCGGTTTCGGGTTAGGGTTAGGGTTCGGGTTAGGGTTCGGTTTAGGGTTCGGGTTAGGGTTCGGGTTAGGGTTCGGTTTAGGTTTCGGGTTAGGGTTCGCCTTAGGTTTCGGGTTAGGGTTAGGGTTCGGGTTCGGGTTCGGGTTAGGGTTCGGGTTAGGGTTAGGGTTAGGATACGCGTTAGGGTTCGGGTTCGGTTTAGGGTTAGGGTTAGAGTTCGGGTTAGGGTTAGGTTGAGGGTTAGGGTTAGGGTTAGGGTTCGGGTTAGGGTTCGGGTTAGGGTTAGTGTTCGGGTTAGTGTTGGGTTCGGGTTAGGTTTCGGGTTAGGTTTCGGGTTAGGGTTAGGGTTAGGGTTAGGTTTCGGGTTAGGGTTCGGGTTAGGGTTAGGGTTAGGGATCGGGTTCGGGTTCGGGTTAGGGTTAGGGTTCGTTTTAAGGTTAGGTTTAGGGTTCGGGATTGTTAGGTTTAGGGTTCGGGTTAGGGTTAGGGTTCGGTTTCGGGGTTATGGTTAGGGTTAGGGTTCGGGTTAGGATTATGGTTAGGGTTAGGGTTCGGTTGAGGGTTAGTGTTCGGGTTAGGGTTAGGGTTAGTGTTAGGGCTCGGGTTAGGGTTAGGGTTCGTGTTCGGGTTAGGGCTAGGGTTCGGTTTCGGGTTAGGGTTAGGGTTAGGGTTCGGGTTAGGATTATGGTTAGGGTTAGGTTTCGGGTGAGGGTTAGTGTTCGGGTTAGGTTTAGGGTTAGGGTTAGGGTTCGGGTGAGGGTTAGGGTTCATGTTCGGGTTAGGGCTAGGGTTCGGGTTCGGGTTAGGGTTCGGTTTAGGGTTCGGGTTAGGGTTCGGATTAGGGTTAGGGTTAGGGTTAGGGTACGGGTTCGGGTTCGGGTTAGGGGTTAGGTTTCGGGTTAGGGTTAGGGTTAGGGTTCTGGTCAGGGTTCAGTTTAGGGTTAGGGTTAGGGTTAGGGTTCGGGTTAGGTTTCGGGTTCGGGTTAGGGTTAGGTGTTAATGTTCAGGTTAGGGTTCTGGTCAGGGTTCAGTTTAGGGTTCGGGTTAGGGTTAGGGTTAGGGTTAGGGTTAGGGTTAGGGTTATGCTTAGGGTTAGGTTTAGGGTTCTGGTTACGGTCAGGTTTCGGGTTGGGGTTAGTGTTAGGGTTCGGGTTATGTTTAGGGTTAGGGTTCGGGTTAGGTTTACGTTTCGGGTTAGGGTTAGAGTTAGGGTTCGGGTTAGGGTTAGGGTTCGGGTTAGGGTTGGGTTCGGGTTAGGTTTCGGGTTAGGGTTAGGGTTCGGGTTCGGTTTAGGTTTAGGGTTCGGGTTAGGGTTAGGGTTAGGGTTAGGGTTCGGGTTAGGGTTCGGGTTAGGGTTCGGGTTAGAGTTAGGGTTAGGTTTAGGGTTAGGGTTCGTGTTAGGGTTCGGGTTAGGGGTCGGGTTAGGGTTAGGGTTAGGGTTCGGGTTAGGGTTAGGGTTAGGGTTAGGGTTCGGGTTAGGGTAAGGGTTCAGGTTAGGGTTCGGGTTAGGGTTAGAATTCGGTTAAGGGATTAGGGTTCGGGATCGGGTTAGGGTTAGGGTGAGGGTTCCCGTTAGGGTTAGGGTTAGGGTTCGCGTTCGGGTTAGGGTTAGGGTTAGGGTTAGGGTTCGGGATAAGGTTCCGTTTTGGGTTAGGGTTAGGGTTCGGGTTAGGGATAGGGTTAGGGTTTGGGTTAGGGTTCGGGTTAGGGTTAGGGTTAAGGTTAGGGTTCGGGTTAGGGTTCGGGTTAGAGTAGGGTTCGGGTTAGGGTTAGGGTTCGGGTTAGGGTTAGGGTTAGGGTTCGGGTTAGGGTTAGGGTTAGGGTAGGGTTCGGGTTAGGTTTAGGGTTAGGGTTCGGATTCGGGTTCGGGTTAGGTTTAGGGTTCGGGTTAGGGTTCGTGTTAGGGTTCGGGTTAGGGGTCGGGTTAGGGTTAGGGTTAGGGTAAGGGTTCGTGTTCGGGTTAGTGTTAGGGTTTGGTTTCGGGTTAGGGTTCGGGTTAAGGTTCGGTTTAGGTTTAGGGTTCGGGTTAGGGTTCGGGTTAGGGTTCGGGTTAGGGTTCGGGTTCGGGTTCAGGTTAGGGATCGGGTTCGGGTTCGGGTTTGGGTTAGGTTTCGGGTTCGAGTAAAGGTTCGGGTTCGGGATAGGGTTAGGGGTTAGTGTTCAGTTTAGGGTTAGGGTTAGGTTTCGGGTTAGGGTTCGGGTTATGGTTAGGGTTAGGGTTAGTGTTAGGGTTAGGGTTAGGATTTGGGTAAGGGTTCGGGTTAGGGTTAGGGTTAGGGTTCGGTTTAGGGTTCGGGTTAGGGTTCGGGTTAGGTTTCGGTTTAGGGTTCGGGTTAGGGTTCGCGTTAGGGTTCGGGTTAGGGATAGGGTTAGGTTTAGGGTTAGGTTTAGGGTTCGTGTTAGGGTTCGGGTTAGGGGTCGGGTTAGGGTGAGGGTTAGGGTAAGGGTTCGGGTTCGGTTTAGGGTTAGGGTGTGGGTTCGTGTTAGGGTTCGGGTTAGGGTTCGGGTTAGGCTTAGGGTTAGGGTTCGGGATCGGTGTTAGGGTTAGGTTTAGGGTTCGGGTTAGGGTTCGGGTTAGGTTTACGATTCGGGTAAGGGCTTAGTGTTCGGGTTCGGGTTAGGGTTAGGGTTAGGGTTCCGGTTAGGGTTAGGGTTAGGGTTCGGGTTAGGTTTAGGGTTAGGGTTAGGGTTAGGGTTGGGGTTCGGGTTAGGGTTAGGGTTAGGGTTCGGTTTAGGGTTCGGGTTAGTGTTAGGGTTAGGGTTAGGGTTCGGGTTAGGATTATGATTAGGGTTATGGTTCGGGTGAGGGTTAGTGTTCGGGTTAGGGTTAGGGTTAGGGTTAGGGTTCGGGACGGTTAGGTTTAGGGTTCGGGTTAGGGTTAGGGTTCGGTTTCGGGGTTAGGGTTAGGGTGAGGTTTCGGGTTAGGATTTTGGTTAGGGTTAGGGTTCGGGTGAGGGTTAGTGTTCGGGTTAGGGTTCGGGTTAGGGTTCGGGTTAGGGTTCGGGTTAGGGTTCGGGTTCGGGTTAGGGTTCGGGTTCGGGTTCGGGTTTGCGTTAGGGTTCGGGTTCGGGTAAAGTTTCGGGTTCGGGTTAGGGTTAGGGGTTACTGTTCAGGTTAGGTTTAGGGTTAGGGTTCGGGTTAGGGTTCGTGTTAGGGTTAGGGTTAGGGTTAGGATTAGGGTTAGGGTTCGGGTTAGGGTTCGGGTTAGGGTTAGGGTTAGGGTTCGGTTTAGGGTTCGGGTTAGGTTTGGGGTTAGGGTTCGGGTTAGGGTTCGGGTTAGGGTTCGCGTTAGGTTTCGGGTTAGGGTTAGGGTTCGGTTCGGGTTCGGGTTAGGGATCGGGTTAGGGTTAGGATTAGGATTCGCGTTAGGGTTCGGGTTCGGGTTAGGGTTAGGGTTAGGGTTCGGGTTAGGGTTAGGTTTAGGTTTAGGGTTAGGGTTAGGTTTCGGGTTAGGGTTCGGGTTAGGGTTAGTGTTCGGGTTAGTGTTGGGTTCGGGTTAGGTTTCGGGTTAGGGTTCGGGTTAGGGTTAGGGTTCGGGTTAGGGTTAGGTTTAGGGTTCAGGTTATGGTTCGGGTTAGGGTTAGTGTTAGGGTTAGGGTCCGTGTTAGGGTTAGGGTTAGGGTTAGGGTTATGGTTCGGGTTAGGGTTCGGGTTAAGGTTCGTGTTACGGTTAGGGTTAGGGTTAGGGTTAGTGTTAGGGTTCGGGTTAGGGGTCGGGTTAGGGTTAGGGTTAGGGTAAGGGTTCGGGTTCGGGTTAGGGTTACGGTTTGGGTTCGGGTTAGGGTTCGGGTTAGGTTTCGGTTTTGATTTAGGGTACGGGTTAGTGTTCGGGTTAGTGTTGGGTTCGGGTTAGGGTTCGGGTTCGGGTTCGGGTTAGGGTTCGGGTTCGGGTTCGGATTTGGGTTAGGGTTCGGGTTCGGGTAAAGGTTCGGGTTCGAGTTAGGGTTAGGGGTTAGTGTTCAGGTTAGGGTTAGGGTTCGGGTTCGGGTAAGGGTTAGGGTAGGGTTAGGGTTAGGGTTCGGGTTAGGGTTCGGTTTAGGGTTAGGGTTAGGTTTCGGTTTAGGGTTCGGGTTAGTGTTCGGGTTAGGGTTCGGGTTAGGGTTCGGGTTAGGGTTCGCGTTAGGTTTCGGGTTAGGGTTAGGTTTCGGGTTCAGGTTCGGGTTAGGGTTCGGGTTAGGGTTAGGGTTAGGATTCGCGTTAGGGTTCGGTTTCGGGTTAGGGTTAGGGTTAGGGTTCGGTTTAGGGTTAGGTTTAGGGTTAGGGTTAGGGTTAGGGTTCGGGTTAGGGTTCGGGTTAGGGTTAGTGTTCGGGTTAGTGTTGGGTTCGGGTTAGGTTTCGGGTTAGGTTTCGGGTTAGGGTTAGGGTTCGGGTTAGGGTTAGGGTTCGGGTTAGGATTAGGGTTAGGGTTCGGGTTAGGGTTAGGGTTAGGGTTAGGGTTAGGGGTTAGGGTTAGGGTTAGGTTTAGGGTTAGGGTTAGGGTTAGGGTTCGGGTTAGGGTTAGGGTTAGGGTTCGGGTTAGGGTTAGGGTAGGATTCGGTTTAGGGTTAGGGTTCGGGTTAGGGTTAGGGTTCGGGTTAGGTTTAGGGTTAGGTTTCGGGGTAGGGTTAGGGTTAGGGTTCGGGTTAGGGTTAGGGTTAGGTTTAGGGTTCGGGTTAGGGTTGGGGTTAGGGTTAGGGTTAGGATTAGGGTTAGGGTTCGGGGTAGGGTTCAGGTTAGGGTTAGGGTTAGGGTTCGGGTTAGGGTTCGGGTTAGGGTTCGGGTTAGGGTTGCGGTTAGGGTTAGGGTTAGGATTAGGTTTAGGGTTCGGGTTAGGGTTCGGGTTAGGGTTAGTGTTCGGGTTAGTGTTGGGTTCGGGTTAAGTTTCGGGTTAGGGTTCGGGTTAGGGTTAGGTTTCGGGTTAGGGTTAGGGTTCGGTTTAGGGTTAGGGTTAGGGTTCGGGTTAGGGTTAGGGTTGGGGTTAGGGTTAGGGGTTAGGGTTTAGGGTTAGGGTTCGGGTTCGGGTTAGGGTTAGGGTTAGGGTTAGGTTTCGGGTTAGGGTTAGGGTTCGGTTTAGGGGTCGGGTAAGGGTTAGTGTTAGGGTTAGGTTTCGGGTTAGTGTTAGGGTTAGGGTTAGGTTAGGATTCGGGTTAGGGTTCGGTTTAAGGTTCGGGTTAGGTTTAGGGTTAGGGTTAGGGTTAGGGTTCGTGTTAGGTTTCGGGTTAAGGGTCAGGTTAGGGTTAGGGTTAGGGTAAGGGTTCGGGTTCGGGTTAGGGTTAGGGTGTGGGTTTGGGTTAGGGTTCGGGTTAGGGTTCCGGTTAGGTTTAGCGTTAGGGTTAATGTTCGGGTTCGGGGTTAGGGTTAGGTTTAGGGTTCTGGTTAGGGATAGGGTTATAGTTTGGGTTCGGGTTCGGTGTATCGTTAGGGTTCGGGTTCGGGTTAGGGTAAGGGTTCGGGTTCGGGTTAGGGTTAGGGTTTGTGTTCGGGTTATGGTTCGGGTTAGGGTTCGGTTTAGGTTTAGGGTTCGTGTTAGGATTCGGGTTAGGGTTCGGGTTAGGGTTCGGGTTCGGATTCGGGTTAGGGTTCGGGTTCGGGTTCGGGTTTGGGTTAGGGTTCGGGTTCGGGTAAAGTTTCGGGTTCGGGTTAGGGTTAGGGGTTACTGTTCAGGTTAGGGTTAGGTTTAGGGTTCGGGTTAGGTTTCGGGTTAGGGTTAGGTTTAGGGTAAGGGTTAGGGTTAGGGTTAGGGTTAGGGTTCGGGTTAGGGTTAGGGTTAGGGTTAGGGTTAGGTTTAGGGTTCGATTAGGGTTAGTGTTAGGGTTAGGGTTCGGGTTAGGGTTAGGGTTAGGGTTAGGGTTAGTGTTCGGGTTAGGGTTCGGGTTAGGGTTCGGGTTAGGGTTCGGGTTAGGGTTCGGGTTCGGGTTCGGTTTAGGGTTCGTGTTCGGGTTCGGGTTTGCGTTAGGGTTCGGGTTCGGGTAAAGTTTCGGGTTCGGGTTAGGGTTAGGGGTTACTGTTCAGGTTAGGGTTAGGGTTAGGGTTCGGGTTAGGGTTCGTGTTAGGGTTAGGGTTAGGGTAAGGGTTAGGGTTAGGGTTCGGGTTAGGGTTCGGGTTAGTGTTAGGGTTAGGGTTCGGTTTAGGGTTCGGGTTAGGGTTCGGGTTAGGGTTCGGGTTAGGGTTCGCGTTAGGTTTCGGGTTAGGGTTAGGGTTCGGTTCGGGTTCGGGTTAGGGTTCGGGTTAGGGTTAGGGTTACGATTCGCGTTAGGGTTCGGGTTCGGGTTAGGGTTAGGGTTAGGGTTCGGGTTAGGGTTAGGTTTAGGGTTAGGGGTAGGGTTAGGGTTCGGGTTAGGGTTCGAGTTAGGGTTAGTGTTCGGGTTAGTGTTGGGTTCGGGTTAGGTTTCGGGTTAGGGTTCGGGTTAGGGTTAGGGTTCGGGTTAGGGTTAGGCTTTGGGTTAGGGTTAGGGTTAGGGTTCGGGTTAGGGTTAGGGTTGGGGTTAGGGTTAGGGGTTAGGGTTAGGGTTAGGGTTAGGGTTAGTGTTAGGGTTAGGTTTCGGGTTAGGATTAGGTTTAGGGTTAGGGTTAGGTTTTGGGTTCGGGTTAGGGTTAGGGTTAGGGTTAGGGTTAGGTTTAGGGTTAGGGATCGGGTTAGGGTTAGGGTTAGGGTTCGGGTTAGGGTTAGGTTTTAGGGTTAGGGTTAGGGTTCGGTTTAGGGTTATGGTTAGGGTTAGGGTTCGGGTTAGGTTTAGGGTTAGGTTTAAGGTTCGAGTTAGGGTTAGGGTAGGATTCGGGTTAGGGTTAGGGTTCGGGTTAGGGTTAGGGTTCGGGTTAGGATTAGGGTTAGGGTTCGGGGTATGGTTAGGGTTCGGGTTAGGGTTAGGGTTAGGTTTAGTGTTCGGGTTAGGCTTCGGGTTAGGGTTCGGGTTAGGATTCGGGTTAGGGTTAGGGTTAGGGTTCGGGTTAGGGTTAGGGTTAGGGTTAGGTTTAGGGTGAGGGATCGGGTGAGTGTTAGGGTTAGGGTTAGGGTTAGTGTTCGGGTTAGGGTTAGCTTTTAGGGTTAGGGTTAGAGTTCGGGTTATGGTTAGGGTTAGGGTTAGGGTTCGGGTTAGGGTTAGGGTAGGATTCGGGTTAGGGTTAGGGTTCGGGTTAGGGTTAGGGTTCGGGTTAGGGTTAGGGTTAGGGTTCGAGTAAGGGTTAGTGTTAGGGTTAGGGTTCGGGTTAGGGTTCGGGTTAGGGTTCGGGTTAGGATTCGGTTTAGGGTTAGGGTTCGGGTTAGGGTTAGGGTTAGGGTTAGGGGTAGGGTTAGGGTTAGGGTTCGGGTCGGGTTAGGGTTAGGGTCCGGGTTAGGGTTAGGGTGCGGGTTAGGGTTAGGGTTCGGGTTCGGGTTAGGGTTAGGGTTCGGTTTCGGGTTAGGGTTAGGGTTAGGGTTCGGTTTCGGGTTAGGGTTAGGGTTAGGGTTAGCGTTCGGATTAGGGTTAAGGTTTAGGGTTAGGGTTAGGGTTCGGTTTAGGGTTGGGTTTAGGGTTAGGGTTAGGGGTTAGGGTTTAGGGTTAGGGTTCGGGTTAGGGTTAGGCTTAGGGTTCGGGTTAGGGTTAGGGTTAGGGTTAGGGTTAGGGTTAGGATTAGGGTTCGGGTTTGGGTTCGGGTTAGGGTTAGTGTTAGGGTTAGGGTTAGGGTTCGGGTTAGGGTTAGGGTTAGGGTTAGTTTTCGGTTTAGGGTTAGGTTTAGGGTTAGGGTTCGGGTTAGGTTTCGGGTAAGGGTTAGTGTTAGGGTTAGGGTTCGGGTTAGTGTTAGGGTTAGGGTTAGAGTTAGGGTTCGGGTTAGGGTTCGGTATAAGTTTCGGGTTAGGTTTAGGGTTAGGGTTAGGGTTAGGGTTCGTGTTAGGGTTCGGGTTAGGGGTCAGGTTAGGGTTAGGGTTAGGGTAAGGGTTCGGGTTCGGGTTAGGGTTAGGGTGTGGGTTCGGGTTAGGGATCGGTTTAGGGTTCCGGTTAGGTTTAGCGTTAGGGTTAATGTTCGGGTTCGGGGTTAGTGTTAGGTTTAGGGTTCTGGTTAGGGATAGGGTTATGGTTTGGGTTCGGGTTCGGGGTATCGTTAGGGTTCGGGTTCGGGTTAGGGTTAGGGTACGGGTTAGGGTTAGGTTTAGGGTTCGGGATGGTTAGCTTTAGGGTTCGGGTTAGGGTTAGGGTTCGGTTTCGGGGTTAGGGTTAGGGTTCGGGTTAGGGTTCGGGTTAGGGTTAGGATTCGGATAAGGGGTTAGGGTTCGGGTTCGGGTTCGGGTTAGGGTTAGGGTTAGGGTTCGGGTTAGGATTATGGTTAGGGTTAGGGTTCGGGTTAGGGTTAGTGTTCGGGTTAGGGTTAGGGTTAGGGTTAGGGTTCGGGTTAGGGTTAGGGTTAGGGTTCGTGTTCGCGTTAGAGTTAGTGTTCGGGTTCGGGTTAGGGTTCGGTTTAGGGTTCGGGTTAGGGTTCGGGTTAGGTTTAGGGTTAGGGTTAGGGTACGGGTTCGGGTTCGGGTTAGGGGTTACGTTTCGGTTTAGGGTTAGGGTTAGGGTTCTGGTTAGGGCTCGGGTTAGGGTTAGGGTTATGGTTAGGTTTCGGGTTAGGTTTCGGGTTTGGGTTAGGGTTAGGTGTTAATGTTCAGGTTAGGGTTAGGGTTAGGGTTCGGGTTAAAGTTCGGGTTAGGGTTAGGGTTAGGTTTAGGGTTAGGGTTAGGGTTAGGGTTATGGTTAGGGTTAGGTTTAGAGTTCTGGTTACGGTTAGGTTTCGGGTTGGGGTTAGTGTTAGGGTTCGGGTTATGTTTAGGGTTAGGGTTCGGGTTAGGTTTAGGTTTCGGGTTAGGTTTAGGGTTAGGGTTAGGGTTAGGGTTAGGTGTTAGGGTTTAGGGTTAGGGTTTGGGTTAGGGTTAGGGTTAGGGTTCGGGTTAGGGTTAGGGTTCGGGTTAGGGTTAGTGTTCGGGTTATGGTTAGGGTTAGGTTTAGGGTTAGGGTTATGGTTCGGGTTCGGGTTAGGGTTAGGTTTAGGGTTCGGTTTAGGGTTAGGTTTAGGGTTAGGGTTCGGGTTAGGGTTCGAGTAAGGGTTAGTGTTAGGGTTAGGGTTAGGGTTAGGATTCGGGTTAGGGTTCGGTTTAAGGTTCGGGTTAGGTTTAGGGTTAGGGTTAGGTTTAGGGTTCGTTTTAGGTTTCGAGTTAGGGGTCAGGTTAGGGTTAGGGTTACGGTAAGGGTTCGGGTTCGGGTTAGGGTTAGGGTGTGGGTTCGGGTTAGGGTTCGGGTTAGGGTTCCGGTTAGGTTTAGCGTTAGGGTTAATATTCGGGTTCGGGGTTAGGGTTAGGTTTAGGGTTCTGGTTAGGGATAGGGTTATGTTTTGGGTTCGGGTTCGGGGTATCGTTAGGGTTCGGGTCGGGTTAGGGTACGGGTTCGGGTTCGGTTTAGTGGTTAGGGTTCGGGTTAGGGTTAGGGTTAGGGTTCGGGTTAGGGTTAGGGTTAGGGTTAGCGTTCGGGTTAGGGTTTGGGTTAGGGTTAGGGTTCGGGTTAGGGTTAGGGTTCGGGTTCGGGTTAGGGTTCGTGTTAGGGTTAGGGTTAGGGTTCGGGTTAGGGTTCGTGTTCGGGTTAGGGTTCGGATTCGGGTTAGGGTTAGGGTTCGGGTTAGGGTTAGGGTTAGGGTTAGGGTTCGGGTTAGGGTTAGGGTTCGGGTTAGGGTTAGGGTTCGGGTTCGGGTTAGGGTTCGAGTTAGGGTTAGGGTTCGGGTTAGGTTTAGTGTTAGGTTTAGGGTTAGGGTTAGGGTTCGGGATAGGGTTAAGGTTAGGTTTAGGGTTAGGGTTAGGGTTCGGGTTAGGGTTAGGGTTCGGGTTAGGGTAAGGGTTAGGGTTCGGGTTAGAGTTTGGGTTAGGGTTAGGGTTAGGGTTCGTGTTAGGTTTCGGGGTAGGTGTCGGTTTAGGGTTAAGGTTAGGGTTCGGGTTAGGGTTAGGGTTAGAGTTAGTGTTCGGGTTAGGGTTAGGGTTAGGGTTAGGGTTCGGGTTAGGGTTAGGGTTGGGGTTCGGGTTAGGGTTCGGGTTAGGGTTCGGGTTAGGGTTAGGGTTAGTGTTAGGGTTCGGGTTCGGGGTTAGAGTTAGGGTTAGGGTTCGGGTTAGGGTTCGGGTTAGGTTTAGGATACGGGTAAGGGGTTAGGGTTCGGGTTCGGGTTCGGGTTAGGGTTAGGGTTAGGGTTCCGGTTAGGGTTAGGTTTAGGGTCCGGGTTAGGGTTAGGGTTACGTTTCGGGTTAGGGTTAGTGTTAGGGTTAGGGTTCGGGTTAGGGTTAGGGTTAGGGTTAGGGTTATGGTTCGGGTTGGTTTCGGGTTAAGGTTGGGGTTAGGGTTAGGGTTAGGGTTAGGGTTCGTGTTAGGGTTCGGGTTAGGGGTCGGGTTAGGGTTAGGGTTAGGGTAAGGGTTCGGGTTCGGGTTAGGGTTAGGGTTTGGGTTCGGGTTAGGGTTCGGGTTAGGGTTCGGTTTAGGTTTAGGGTTCGGGTTAGGGTTCGGGTTAGGGTTCGGGTTAGGGTTCGGGTTGGGGTTCGGATTCGGGTTCGGGTTAGGGTTCGGGTTCGGGTTTGGGTTAGGGTTCGGGTTCGGGTAAAGGTTTGGGTTCGGGTTAGGGTTTGGGGTTACTGTTCAGGATAGGGTTAGGGTTAGGGTTCGGGTTAGGTTTCGGGTTAGGGTTAGGGTTAGGGTTAGGTTTAGGGTTAGGGTTCGGGTTAGGATTCGGGTTAGGGTTAGGGTTAGGGTTCGGTTTAGGGTTCGTGTTAGGGTTCGATTTAGGGTTCGGGTTAGGGTTCGGGTTAGGGTTCGCGTTAGGTTTCGGGTTAGGGTTAGGGTTCGGGTTCGGGTTCGGGTTAGGGTTCGGGTTAGGGTTATGGTTAGGATTCGCGTTAGGGTTCGGGTTCGGGTTAGGGTTAGGGTTAGGGTTCGGGTTAGGGTTAGGTTTAGGGTTAGGGTTAGGGTTAGGGTTAGGGTTCGGGTTAGGGTTCGGGTTAGGGTTAGTGTTCGGGTTAGTGTTGGGTTCGGGTTAAGTTTCGGGTTAGGGTTCGGGTTAGGGTTAGGGTTCGGGTTAGGGTTTGGGTTCGGGTAAGGGTTAGGGTTCGGGTTAGGATTAGGTTTAGGGTTAGGGTTAGGTTTAGAGTTCGGGTTAGGGTTAGGGTTAGGGGTAGGGTTAGGGTTAGGGTTAGGTTTAGGGTTAGGGATCGGGTTAGGGTTAGGGTTAGTGTTAGGGTTAGGGTTAGGGTTCGGGTTAGGGTTAGGTTTTAGTGTTAGGTTTAGGGTTCGGGTTCGGGTTAGGGTTAGGGTTAGGGTTAGGGTTAGGGTTCGGGTTAGGGTTAGGGTTAGGGTTCGGGTTAGGGTTAGGGTAGGATTCGGGTTAGGGTTAGGGTTCGGGTTAGGGTTAGGTTCGGGTTAGGGTTAGTGTTAGGGTTCGGGGTAGGGTTAGGGTTAGGGTTCGGGTTAGGGTTAGGGTTAGCGTTAGGGTTCGGGTTAGGGTTCGGGTTAGGGTTCGGGTTAGGAATCGGGTTAGGGTTAGGGTTAGGGTTCGGGTTAGGGTTAGGTTTCGGGTTAGGGTTATGATTAGGGTTCGGGTTAGGTTTAGGGTTAGGGTTCGGTTTAGGGTTAGGTTTCGGGTTCGGGTTAGGGTTAGGGTTCGGGTTCGGGTTAGGGTTCTGGTTTGTGTTAGGGTTTGGGATTAGGGTTAGGGTTAGGGTTAGGTTTCGGGTTAGGGTTAGGGTTCGTGTTCGGGTTCGGGTTAGGTTTAGGGTTCGGATTAGGGTTCGGGTTCGGGTTAGGGTTAGTGTTAGGGTTCGGTTTAGAGTTAGGGTTAGGGTTCGGGATAGGGTTAGGGTTCGGGTTAGGGTTAGGGTTAGGGTTTGAGTTCGGGTTCGTGTTAGGGTTAGGGTTCGTTTTCGGGTTGGGGTTAGGGTCCGGGTTAGGGTTAGGGTGCGGGTTAGGGTTAGGGTTCGGGTTCGGGTTAGGGTTAGGGTTAGGGTTCGGTTTCGGGTTAGGGTTAGGGTTAGGGTTAGGGTTCGGATTAGGGTTAGGGTTAGGGTTAGGGTTAGGGTTCGGGTTAGGGTTCGGGTTAGGGTTCGGGTTAGGATTCGGTTTAGGGTTAGTGTTAGGGTTCGGGTTAGGTTTAGGTTTCGGGTTAGGGTTATGATTAGAGTTCGGGTTAGGGTTAGGGTTAGGGTTCGGTTTAGGGTTAGGGTTCGGGTTCGGGTTAGGGTTAGGGTTCGGGTTAGGGTTCAGGTTTGGGTTAGGGTTTGGGATTAGGGTTAGGGTTAGGGTTAGTGTTCGGGTTAGGGTTAGGGTTCGGGTTCGGGTTCGGGGTAGTGTTAGGGTTCGGGTTAGGGTTCGGGTTCGGGTTAGGGTTAGGGTTAGGGTTCGGGTTAGGATTAGGGTTAGGGTTTGGGTTCGGGTTCGTGTTAGGGTTAGGGTTCGAGTCGGGTTAGGGTTAGGGTCCGGGTTAGCGTTAGGGTGCGGGTTAGGGTTAGGGTTCGGGTTCGGGTTAGGGTTAGGGTTCGGTTTCGGGTTAGGGTTAGGGTTAGGGTTAGCGTTCGGATTAGGGTTAGGGTTTAGGGTTAGGGTTAGGGTTCGTGTTAGGTTTAGGTTTAGGGTTAGGGTCAGGGGTTAGGGTTTAGGGTTAGGGTTCGGGTTAGGGTTAGGGTTAGGGTTCGGGTTAGGGTTAGGGTTAGTGTTAGGGTTAGGGTTAGGGTTAGTGTTCGGATTCGGGTTAGGTTTAGGGTTAGTGTTAGGGTTAGGGTTAGGGTTCGGGTTAGGGTTAGGGTTAGTGTTAGTTTTCGGGTTAGGGTTAGGGTTAGGGTTAGGGTTCGGGTTAGGGTTCGGGTAAGGGTTAGTGTTAGGGTTAGTGTTCGGGTTAGTGTTAGGTTTAGGGTTAGGGTTAGGGTTCGGGTTAGGGTTCGGTTTAAGTTTCGGGTTAGGTTTAGTGTTAGGGTTATGGTTAGGGTTCGTGTTAGGGTTCGGGTTAGGGGTCAGGTTAGGGTTAGGTTTAGGGTAAGGGTTCGGGTTCGGGTTAGGGTTAGGGTGTGGGTTCGGGTTAGGGTTCGGTTTAGGGTTCCGTTTAGGTTTAGCGTTAGGGTTAATGTTCGGGTTCGGGGTTAGTGTTAGGTTTAGGGTTCTGGTTAGGGATAGTGTTATGGTTTGGGTTCGGGTTCGGGGTATCGTTAGGGTTCGGTTTCGGGTTAGGGTTAGGGTTCGGGTTAGGGTTAGGTTTAGGGTTCGGGATGGTTAGGTTTAGGGTTCGGGTTAGGGTTAGGGTTCGGTTTCGGGGTTACGGTTAGGGTTCGGGTTAGGGTTAGGATTCGGATAAGGGGTTAGGGTTCGGGTTCGGGTTCGGGTTCGGGTTCGGGTTAGGGTTCGGGTTAGGATTATGGTTAGGGTTAGGGTTCGGGTTAGGGTTAGTGTTCAGGTTAGGGGTAGGGTTAGGGTTAGAGTTCGGGTTAGGGTTAGGGTTAGGGTTCGTGTTCGGGTTAGAGTTAGTGTTCGGGTTCGGGTTAGGGTTCGGTTTAGGGTTCGGGTTAGGGTTCGGGTTAGGGTTAGGGTTAGCGTTTGGGTACGGGTTCGGGTTCGGATTAGGGGTTAGGTTTCGGGTTAGGGTTAGGGTTAGGGTTCTGGTTAGGGTTCGGGTTAGGGTTATGGTTAGGGTTCGGGTTAGGTTTCGGGTTCGGGTTAGGGTTAGGTGTTAATGTTCAGGTTCGGGTTAGGGTTAGGGTTAGGGTTAGGGTTAGTGTTAGGGTTATGGTTAGGGTTAGGTTTAGGATTCTGGTTACGGTTAGGTTTCGGGTTGGGGTTAGTGTTAGGGTTCGGGTTATGTTTAGGGTTAGGGTTCGGGTTAGGTTTAGGTTTCAGGTTAGGGTTAGGTTTAGGGTTAGGGTTTGGGTTAAT
>JAVLSZ010000091.1:40000-45000 GCA_032313775.1 Urocyon cinereoargenteus | reverse complement strand
AGGGTTAGGGTTAGGTTTAGGGTTCGATTAGGGTTAGTGTTAGGGTTAGATTTCGGGTTAGGGTTAGGGTTAGGTTTAGGGTTAGTGTTAGGGTTAGGTTTCGGGTTAGGGTTCGGGTTAGGGTTCGGGTTCGGGTTCGGGTTAGGGTTCGGGTTCGGGTTCGGGTTTGCGTTAGGGTTCGGGTTCGGTTAAAGTTTCGGGTTCGGGTTAGGGTTAGGGGTTACTGTTCAGGTTAGGGTTAGGGTTAGGGTTCGGGTTAGGATTAGGGTTAGGGTTCGGGTTAGGGTTCGGGTTAGGGTTAGGGTTAGGGTTCGGTTTAGGGTTCGGGTTAGGTTTCGGGTTAGGTTTCGGGTTCGGGTTCGGGTTAGGGTTCGCGTTAGGTTTCGGGTTAGGGTTGGGGTTCGGTTCGGGTTCGGGCTACGGTTCGGGTTAGGGTTAGTGTTAGGATTCGCGTTAGGGTTCCGGTTCGGGTTAGGGTTAGGGTTAGGGTTCGGGTTAGGGTTAGGTTTAGGGTTAGGGTTAGTGTTAGGGTTAGGGTTCGGGTTAGGGTTCGGGTTAGGGTTCGGGTTAGTGTTCGGGTTCGGGTTAGGGTTCGGGTTCGGGTTCGGGTTTGCGTTAGGGTTCGGGTTCGGGTAAAGGTTCGGGTTCCTGTTAGGGTTAGGGGTTACTGTTCAGGTTAGGGTTAGGGTTAGGGTTCGGGTTAGGGTTCGTGTTAGGGTTAGGGTTCGGGTTAGGGTTCGGGTTCGGGTTAGGGTTCGGGTTAGGGTTCGGGTTAGGGTTCGCGTTAGGTTTCGGGTTAGGGTTAGGGTTCGGTTCGGGTTCGGGTTAGGGTTCGGTTTAGGGTTAGGTTTAGGATTCGCGTTAGGGTTCGGGTTCGGGTTAGGGTTAGGTTTAGTGTTAGGGTTAGGGTTAGGGTTCGGGTTAGGGTTCGGGTTAGGGTTAGTGTTCGGGGTAGTGTTGGGTTCGGGTTAGGTTTCGGGTTAGGGTTCGGGTTAGGGTTAGGGTTCGGGTTAGGGTTAGGCTTTGGTTTAGGGTTAGGGTTAGGGTTCGGGTTAGGGTTAGGGTTGGGGTTAGGGTTAGGGGTTAGGGTTAGGGTTAGGGTTAGGGTTAGTGTTAGGGTTAGGTTTCGGGTTAGGATTAGGTTTAGGGTTAGGGTTAGGTTTAGGGTTCGGGTTAGGGTTAGGGTTAGGGTTAGGGTTAGGTTTAGGGTTAGGGATCGGGTTAGGGTTAGGGTTAGGGTTCGGGTTAGGGTTAGGTTTTAGGGTTAGGGTTAGGGTTCGGGTTAGGGTTAGGGTTAGGGTTAGGGTTAGGGTTCGGGTTAGGTTTAGGGTTAGGTTTAGGGTTCGAGTTAGGGTTAGGGTAGGATTCGGGTTAGGGTTAGGGTTCGGGTTAGGGTTAGGGTTCGGGTTAGGGTTAGGGTTAGGGTTCGGGGTAGGTTAGGGTTAGGGTTCGGGTTAGGGTTAGGGTTAGGTTTAGGGTTCGGGTTAGGGTTCGGGTTAGGGTTCGGGTTAGGATTCGGGTTAGGGTTAGGGTTAGGGTTCGGGTTAGGTTTAGGGTTAGGGTTAGGTTTAGGTTTAGGGATCGGGTGAGTGTTAGGGTTAGGGTTAGGGTTAGTGTTCGGGTTAGGGTTAGGTTTTAGGGTTAGGGTTAGGGTTCGGGTTAGGGTTAGGGTTAGGGTTAGGGTTCGTGTTAGGGTTCGGGTTAGGGTTAGCGTTCGGGTTAGGGTTAGGGTTAGGTTTAGGGTTAAGGTTAGGGTTCGGGTTAGGGTTAGGTTTATGGTTAGGTATAGGTTTCGGGTTAGGGATAGGGTTATGATTTGGGTTCGGGTTCGGGGTATCGTTAGGTTTCGGGTTCGGGTTAGGGTACGGGTTCGGGTTCGGGTTAGTGGTTAGGGTTTGGGTTAGGGTTAGGGTTCGGGTTAGGGTTAGGGTTCGGATTTGGGTTTGGGTTCGGGTTCGGGTAAAGGTTCGGGTTAGGGTTAGCGGTTAGTGTTCATGTTAGGGTTAGGGTTCGGTTTCGGGTAAGGGTTAGGGTTAGGGTTAGGGTTAGGGTTCGGGTTAGGGTTCGGTTTAGGGTTAGGGTTAGGTTTCGGTTTAGGGTTCGGGTTAGTGTTCGGGTTAGGGTTCGGGTTAGGGTTCGGGTTAGGGTTCGCGTTAGGTTTCGGGTTAGGGTTAGGTTTCGGGTTCAGGTTCGGGTTAGGGATCGGGTTAGGGTTAGGGTTAGGATTCGCGTTAGGGTTCGGGTTCGGGTTAGGGTTAGGGTTAGGGTTCGGTTTAGGGTTAGGTTTAGGGTTAGGGTTAGGGTTAGGGTTCGGGTTAGGGTTCGGGTTAGGGTTAGTGTTCGGGTTAGTGTTGGGTTCGGGTTAGGTTTCGGGTTAGGGCTCGGGTTAGGGTTAGGGTTCGGGTTAGGGTTAGGGTTCGGGTTAGGATTAGGGTTAGGGTTCGGGTTAGGGTTAGGGTTAGGGTTAGGGTTAGGGTTAGGGTTAGGGGTTAGGTTTAGGGTTAGGTTTAGGGTTAGGGTTAGGGTTCGGGTTAGGGGTCGGGTAAGGGTTAGTGTTAGGGTTAGGTTTCGGGTTAGTGTTAGGGTTAGGGTTAGGGTTAGGGTTCGGGTTAGGGTTCGGTTTAAGGTTCGGGTTAGGTTTAAGGTTAGGGTTAGGGTTAGGGTTCGTGTTAGGGTTCGGGTTAAGGGTCAGTTTAGGGTTAGGGTTAGGGAAAGGGTTCGGGTTCGGGTTAGGGTTAGGGTGTGGGTTCGGGTTAGGGTTCGGGTTAGGGTTCCGGTTAGGTTTAGCTTTAGGGTTAATGTTCGGGTTCGGGGTTAGGTTTAGGTTTAGGGTTCTGGTTAGGGATAGGGTTATGGTTTGGGTTCGGGTTCGGTGTATCGTTAGGGTTCGGGTTCGGGTTAGGGTACGGGTTCGGGTTCGGGTTAGGGTTAGGGTTTGGGTTCGGGTTAGGGTTCGGGTTAGGGTTCGGTTTAGGTTTAGGGTTCGGGTTAGGATTCGGGTTAGGGTTCGGGTTAGGGTTCGTGTTCGGATTCGGTTTAGGGTTCGGGTTCGGGTTCGGGTTTGGGTTAGGGTTCGGGTTCGGGTAATGGTTCGGGTTCGGGTTAGGGTTAGGGGTTACTGTTCAGGTTAGGGTTAGGGTTAGGGTTTGGGTTAGGGTTCGGGTTAGGTTTAGGTTTAGGGTAAGGGTTAGGGTTAGGGTTAGGGTTCGGGTTAGGGTTAGGGTTAGGGTTAGGGTTAGGTTTAGGGTTCGATTAGGGTTAGTGTTAGGGTTAGATTTCGGGTTAGGGTTAGGGTTAGGTTTAGGGTTAGTGTTAGGGTTAGGTTTCGGGTTAGGGTTCGGGTTAGGGTTCGGGTTAGGGTTCGGGTTCGGGTTCGGGTTAGGGTTCGGGATCGGGTTCGGGTTTGCGTTAGGGTTCGGGTTCGGGTAAAGGTTCGGGTTCGGGTTAGGGTTAGGGGTTACTGTTCAGGTTAGGGTTAGGGTTAGGGTTCGGGTTAGGGTTCGTGTTAGGGTTAGGGTTAGGGTTAGGATTAGGGTTAGGGTTCGGGTTAGGGTTCGGGTTAGGGTTAGGGTTAGGGTTCGGTTTAGGGTTCGGGTTAGGTTTCGGGTTAGGGTTCGGGTTAGGGTTCGGGTTAGGGTTCGCGTTAGGTTTCGGGTTAGGGTTGGGGTTCGGTTCGGGTTCGGGCTACGGTTCGGGTTAGGGTTAGTGTTAGGATTCGCGTTAGGGTTCGGGTTCGGGTTAGGGTTAGGGTTAGGGTTCGGGTTAGGGTTAGGTTTAGGGTTAGGGTTAGGGTTAGGGTTCGGGTTAGGGTTTGGGTTAGGGTTAGTGTTCGGGTTAGTGTTGGGTTCGGGTTAGGTTTCGGGTTAGGGTTCGGGTTAGGGTTAGGGTTCGTGTTAGGGATAGGTTTAGGGTTCGGGTTATGGTTCGGGTTAGGGTTAGTGTTAGGGTTAGGGTCAGTGTTAGGGTTAGGGTTAGGGTTAGGGTTATGGTTCGGGTTAGGGTTCGGGTTAAGGTTCGTGTTAGGGTTAGGGTTAGGGTTAGGGTTAGTGTTAGGGTTCGGGTTAGGGGTCGGGTTAGGGTTAGGGTTAGGGTAAGGGTTCGGGTTCGGGTTAGGGTTAGGGTTTGGGTTCGGGTTAGGTTTCGGGTTAGGGTTCGGTTTTGATTTAGGATACGGGTAAGTGTTCGGGTTAGTGTTGGGTTCGGGTTAGGGTTCGGGTTCGGGTTAGGGTTCGAGTTCGGTTTCGGATTTGGTTTAGGGTTCGGGTTCGGGTAAAGGTTCGGGTTCGGGTTAGGGTTAGGGGTTAGTGTTCAGGTTAGGGTTAGGGTTCGGGTTCGGGTAAGGGTTAGGGTAGGGTTAGGGTTAGGTTTCGGGTTAGGGTTCGGTTTAGGGTTAGGGTTAGGTTTCGGTTTATGGTTCGGGTTAGTGTTCGGGTTAGGGTTCGGGTTAGGGTTCGGGTTATGGTTCGCGTTAGGTTTCGGGTTAGGGTTAGGTTTCGGGTCAGGTTCGGGTTAGGGTTCGGGTTAGGGTTAGGGTTAGGATTCGCGTTAGGGTTCGGGTTAGGGTTCGGGTTAGGGTTAGTGTTCGGGTTAGTGTTGGGTTCGGGTTAGGTTTCGGGTTAGGTTTCGGGTTAGGGTTAGGGTTCGGGTTAGGGTTAGTGTTCGGGTTAGGATTAGGGTTAGGGTTCGGGTTAGGGTTAGGGTTAGGGTTAGGGTTAGGGTTAGGGGTTAGGGTTAGGGTTAGGTTTAGGGTTAGGGTTAGGGTTAGGGTTCGGGTTAGGGTTAGGGTTAGGGTTAGGGTTCGGGTTAGGGTTAGGGTAGGATTCGGGTTAGGGTTAGGGTTCGGGTTAGGGTTAGGGTTCGGGTTAGGTTTAGGGTTAGGTTTCGGGATAGGGTTAGGGTTAGGGTTAGGGTTAGGGTTAGGGTTCGGGTTAGGGTAGGATTCGGGTTAGGGTTAGGGTTCGGGTTAGGGTTAGGGTTCGGGTTAGGTTTAGGGTTAGGTT
>JAVLSZ010000091.1:30000-35000 GCA_032313775.1 Urocyon cinereoargenteus | reverse complement strand
TTAGGGTTAGGGTTCGGGTTAGGGTTTGGGTTAGGGTTAGGGTTCGGGTTAGGGTTAGGTTTCGGGTTCGGGTTAGGGTTCGTGTTAGGGTTAGGGTTAGGGTTCGGGTTAGGGTTCGTGTTCGGGTTAGGGTTCGGATTGGGGTTAGAGTTAGGTTTAGGTTTCGGGTTAGGGTTCGGGTTAGGGTTAGGATTAGGGTTAGGGTTCGGGTTAGGGTTCGGGTTAGGGTTAGGGTTAGGGTTAGGGTTAGGTTTAGGGTTAGTGTTCGGGTTCGGGTTAGGGTTAGTGTTCGGGTTAGGGTTCGGGTTAGGTTTCGTGTTAGGGTTCAGGTTAGGTTTAGGTTTCGGGTTAGGGTTCGGGTTAGGTTTAGGGTTAGGGTTAGGGTTCGGGTTAGGGTTAGGGTAGGATTCGGGTTAGGGTTAGGGTTCGGGTTAGGGTTAGGGTTCGGGTTAGGGTTAGGGTTAGGGTTCGGGGTATGGTTAGGGTTAGGGTTCGGGTTAGGGTTAGGGTTAGGGTTACGGTTCGGGTTAGGGTTCGGGTTAGGGTTCAGGTTAGGATTCGGGTTAGGGTTAGGGTTCGGGTTAGGTTTAGGGTTAGGGTTAGGGTTAGGTTTAGGGTTAGGGTTAGGGTTCGCGTCGGGTTAGGGTTAGGGTCCGGGTTAGGGTTAGGGTGCGGGTTAGGGTTAGGGTTCGGGTTCGGGTTAGGGTTAGGGTTCGGTTTCGGGTTAGGGTTAGGGTTAGGGTTAGCGTTCGGATTAGGGTTAAGTTTTAGGGTTAGGGTTAGGGTTCGGTTTAGGGTTAGGTTTAGGGTTAGGGTTAGGGGTTAGGGTTTAGGGTTAGGGTTCGGGTTAGGGTTAGGCTTAGGGTTCGGGTTAGGGTTAGGGTTAGTGTTAGGGTTAGGGTTAGGGTTAGGATTAGGGTTCGGGTTCGGGTTCGGGTTAGGGTTAGTGTTAGGGTTAGGGTTAGGGTTCGGGTTAGGGTTAGGGTTAGGGTTAGGTTTCGGGTTAGGGTTAGGTTTAGGGTTAGGGTTCGGGTTAGGGTTCGGGTAAGGGTTAGTGTTAGGGTTAGGGTTCGGGTTAGTGTTAGGGTTAGGGTTAGAGTTAGTGTTCGGGTTAGGGTTCGGTTTAAGTTTCGGGTTAGGTTTAGGGTTAGGGTTAGGGTTAGGGTTCGTGTTAGGGTTCGGGTTAGGGGTCAGGTTAGGGTTAGGGTTAGGGTAAGGGTTCGGGTTCGGGTTAGGGTTAGGGTGTGGGTTCGGGTTAGGGATCGGGTTAGGGTTCCGGTTAGGTTTAGCGTTAGGGTTAATGTTCGGCTTCGGGGTAGGTGTTAGTTTTAGGGTTCTGGTTAGGGATAGGGTTATGGTTTGGGTTCGGGTTCGGGGTATCGTTAGGGTTCGGGTTAGGGTAAGGTTTCGGGTTCGGGTTAGGGTTAGGTTTAGGGTTCGGGATGGTTAGCTTTAGGGTTCGGGTTAGGGTTAGGGTTCGGTTTCGGGGTTAGGGTTAGTGTTCGGGTTAGGGTTCGGGTTAGGGTTAGGATTCGGATAAGGGGTTAGGGTTCGGGTTCGGGTTAGGGTTAGGGTTAGGGTTCGGGTTAGGATTATGGTTAGGGTTAGGGTTCGGGTTAGGGTTAGTGTTCGGGTTAGGGTTAGGGTTAGGGTTAGGGTTCGGGTTAGGGTTAGGGTTAGGGTTCGTGTTCGCGTTAGAGTTAGTGTTCGGGTTCGGGTTAGGGTTCGGTTTAGGGTTCGGGTTAGGGTTCGGGTTAGGTTTAGGGTTAGGGTTAGGGTACGGGTTCGGGTTCGGGTTAGGGGTTACGTTTCGGGTTAGGGTTAGGGTTAGGATCTGGTTAGGGTTCGGGTTAGGGTTAGGGTTATGGTTAGGGTTCGGGTTAGGTTTCGGGTTCGGGTTAGAGTTAGGTGTTAATGTTCAGGTTAGGGTTAGGGTTAGGGTTCGGGTTAAAGTTCGGGTTAGGGTTAGGGTTAGGTTTAGGGTTAGGGTTAGGGTTAGGGTTATGGTTAGGGTTAGGTTTAGGGTTCTGGTTACGGTTAGGTTTCGGGTTGGGGTTAGTGTTAGGGTTCGGGTTATGTTTAGGGTTAGGGTTCGGGTTAGGTTTAGGTTTCGGGTTAGGGTTAGGGTTAGGGTTAGGGTTAGGTGTTAGGTTTTAGGGTTAGGGTTTGGGTTAGGGTTAGGGTTAGGGTTCGGGTTAGGGTTAGGGTTCGGGTTAGGGTTAGGGTTCGGGTTAGGGTTAGGGTTAGGTTTAGGGTTAGGGTTAGGGTTCGGGTTAGGGCTAGGGTTAGGTTTAGGGTTCGGTTTAGGGTTAGGTTTAGGGTTAGGGTTCGGGTTAGGGTTCGAGTAAGGGTTAGTGTTAGGGTTAGGGTTCGGCTTAGGGTTAGGGTTGGGGTTAGGGTTAGGGTTCGGTTTAGGGTTCGGTTTAAGGTTCCGGTTAGGTTTAGGGTTAGGGTTAGGTTTAGGGTTCGTTTTAGGTTTCGAGTTAGGGGTCAGGTTAGGGTTAGGGTTACGGTAAGGGTTCGGGTTCGGGTTAGGGTTAGGGTGTGGGTTCGGGTTAGGGTTCGGGTTAGGGTTCCGGTTAGGTTTAGCGTTAGGGTTAATATTCGGGTTCGGGGTTAGGGTTAGGTTTAGGGTTCTGGTTAGGGATAGGGTTATGTTTTGGGTTCGGGTTCGGGGTATCGTTAGGGTTCGGGTCGGGTTAGGGTACGGGTTCGGGTTCGGGTTAGTGGTTAGGGTTCGGGTTAGGGTTAGGGTTAGGGTTCGGTTTAGGGTTAGGGTTAGGGTTAGTGTTCGGGTTAGGGTTCGGGTTAGGTTTAGTGTTAGGGTTCAGGTTAGGTTTAGGTTTCGGGTTAGGGTTAGGGTTAGGGTTAGGGTTTGGGTTAGGGTTAGGGTTCGGGTTAGGGTTAGGGTTAGGGTTAGGTTTCGGGTTAGGGTTAGGTTTAGGGTTAGCGTTCGGGTTAGGTTTCGGGTAAGGGTTAGTGTTAGGGTTAGGGTTCGGGTTAGTGTTAGGGTTAGGGTTAGAGTTAGGGTTCGCGTTAGGGTTCGGTTTAAGTTTCGGGTTAGGTTTAGGGTTAGGGTTAGGGTTAGGGTTCGTGTTAGGGTTCGGGTTAGGGGTCAGGTTAGGGTTAGGGTTAGGGTAAGGGTTCGGGTTCGGGTTAGGGTTAGGGTGTGGGTTCGGGTTAGGGATCGGGTTAGGGTTCCGGTTAGGTTTAGCGTTAGGGTTAATGTTCGGGTTCGGGGTTAGTGTTAGGTTTAGGGTTCTGGTTAGGGATAGGTTTATGGTTTGGGTTCGGGTTCGGGGTATCGTTAGGGTTCGGGTTCGGGTTAGGGTTAGGGTTCGGGTTAGGGTTAGGTTTAGGGTTCGGGATGGTTAGCTTTAGGGTTTGGGTTAGGGTTAGGGTTCGGTTTCGGGTTTAGGGTTAGGGTTCGGGTTAGGGTTCGGGTTAGGTTTAGGATTCGGATAAGGGGTTAGGGTTCGGGTTCGGGTTTGGGTTAGGGTTAGGGTTAGGGTTCGGGTTAGGATTATGGTTAGGGTTAGGGTTCGGGTTAGGGTTAGTGTTCGGGTTAGGGTTAGGGTTAGGGTTCGGGTTAGGGTTAGGGTTAGGGTTCGTGTTCGCGTTAGAGTTAGTGTTCGGGTTCGGGTTAGGGTTCGGTTTAGGGTTCGGGTTAGGGTTCGGGTTAGGTTTAGGGTTAGGGTTAGGGTACGGGTTCGGGTTCGGTTTAGGGGTTACGTTTCGGGTTAGGGTTAGGTTTAGGGTTCTGGTTAGGGTTCGGGTTAGGGTTAGGGTTATGGTTAGGGTTCGGGTTAGGTTTCGGGTTCGGGTTAGAGTTAGGTGTTAATGTTCAGGTTAGGGTTAGGGTTAGGGTTCGGGTTAAAGTTCGGGTTAGGGTTAGGGTTAGGTTTAGGGTTAGGGTTAGTGTTAGGGTTATGGTTAGGGTTAGGTTTAGGGTTCTGGTTACGGTTAGGTTTCGGGTTGGGGTTAGTGTTAGGGTTCGGGTTATGTTTAGGGTTAGGGTTCGGGTTAGGTTTAGGTTTCGGGTTAGGGTTAGGGTTCGGGTTAGGTGTTAGGGTTTAGGGTTAGGGTTTGGGTTAGGGTTAGGGTTAGGGTTCGGGTTAGGGTTAGGGTTCGGGTTAGGGTTAGGGTTCGGGTTAGGGTTAGGGTTAGGTTTAGGGTTAGGGTTACGGTTCGGGTTAGGGTTAGGGTTAGGTTTAGGGTTCGGTTTAGGGTTAGGTTTAGGGTTAGGGTTCGGTTTAGGGTTCGAGTAAGGGTTAGTGTTAGGGTTAGGGTTCGGGTTAGGGTTAGGGTTAGGGTTAGGGTTAGGGTTCGGGTTAGGGTTCGGTTTAAGGTTCGGGTTAGGTTTAGGGTTAGGGTTAGGTTTAGGGTTCGTTTTAGGTTTCAAGTTAGGGGTCAGGTTAGGGTTAGGGTTACGGTAAGGGTTCGGGTTCGGGTTAGGGTTAGGGTGTGGGTTCGGGTTAGGGTTCGGGTTAGGGTTCCGGTTAGGTTTAGCGTTAGGGTTAATATTCGGGTTCGGGGTTAGGGTTAGGTTTAGGGTTCTGGTTAGGGATAGGGTTATGTTTTGGGTTCGGGTTCGGGGTATCGTTAGGGTTCGGGTCGGGTTAGGGTACGGGTTCGGGTTCGGGTTAGTGGTTAGGGTTCGTGTTAGGGTTAGGGTTAGGGTTCGGGTTAGGGTTAGGGTTAGGGTTCGGGTTAGGGTTGGGGTTCGGGTTAGGGTTCGGGTTAGGGTTAGGGTTAGGGTTAGGGTTAGGTTTAGGGTTAGTGTTCGGGTTCGGGTTAGGGTTAGTGTTCGGGGTAGGGTTCGGGTTAGGTTTAGTGTTAGGGTTCAGGTTAGGTTTAGGTTTCGGGTTAGGGTTAGGGTTAGGGTTAGGGTTTGGGTTAGGGTTAGGGTTCGGGTTAGGGTTGGGTTCGGGTTAGGTTTCGGGTTTGGGTTAGGGTTCGGGTTCGGTTTAGGGTTAGGGTTCGGGTTAGGATTAGGGTTA
>JAVLSZ010000091.1:12500-15000 GCA_032313775.1 Urocyon cinereoargenteus | reverse complement strand
TCGGGTTCGGGTTAGCGTTAGGTTTACTGTTCAGGTTAGGGTTAGGGTTAGGGTTCGATTAGGGTTCGGGTTAGGGTTAGGGTTAGGGTTAGGGTTAGGGTGAGGGTTCGGGTTAGGGTTAGGGTTATGGTTAGGGTTAGGTTTAGGGTTCGGTTTAGGGTTAGGGTTATGGTTAGGGTTAGTGTTAGGGTTAGGGTTCGGGATAGGGTTAGGGTTAGGGTTAGGGTTAGGGTTCGGGTTAGGGTTAGGGTTAGGGTTCGGGTTAGGGTTCGGGTAAGTGTTAGTGTTAGGGTTAGGGTTCGGGTTAGTGTTAGGGTTAGGGTTAGGGTTAGGAAACGGGTTAGGGTTCGGTTTAAGGTTCGGGTTAGTTTTAGGGTTAGGGTTAGGGTTAGGGTTCGTGTTAGGGTTCGGGTTAGGGGTCAGGTTAGGGTTAGGGTTAGGGTAAGGTTTCGGGTTCGAGTTAGGGTTAGGGTGTGGGTTCGTGTTAGGGTTCGGGTTAGGGTTCCGGTTAGGTTTAGCGTTAGGGTTAATGTTCGGTTTCGGGGTTAGGGTTAGGTTTAGGGTTCTGGTTAGGGATAGGGTTATGGTTTGGGTTCGGGTTCGGGGTATCGTTAGGGTTCGCGTTCGGGTTAGGGTACGGGTTCGGGTTCGGGTTAGGGTTAGGGTTTGGGTTCGGGTTAGGTTTCGGTTTAGGTTTAGGGTTCGGGTTAGGGTTCGGGTTAGGGTTCGGCTTCGGGTTCGGGTTAGGGTTCGGGTTCGGGTTCGGGTTTGGGTTAGGGTTCGGTTTCGGGTAAAGGTTCGGGTTCGGGTTAGGGTTAGGGTTTACTGTTCAGGTTAGGGTTAGGGTTAGGGTTCGGGTTAGGTTTCGGGTTAGGGTTAGGGTTAGGGTTAGGGTTAGGGTTAGGGTTAGGGTTCGGGTTAGGGTTAGGGTTAGGGTTAGGTTTAGGGTTCGGGTTAGGGTTAGGGTTAGGGTTAGGGTTCGGGTTAGGGTTAGGGTTAGGGTTCGGGTTATGGTTCGGGTTAGGGTTAGTGTTAGGGTTAGGGTTCGGGTTAGGGTTAGGGTTAGGGTTAGGGTTAGGGTTAGGGTTATGGTTCGGGTTAGGGTTCGGCTTAAGTTTCGGGTTAGGGTTAGGGTTAGGGTTAGGGTTCGTGTTAGGGTTTGGGTTAGGGGTCGGGTTAGGGTTAGGGTTAGGGTTAGGGTAAGGGTTCGGGTTCGGGTTAGGGTTAGGGTTAGGGTTTGGGTTCGGGTTAGGGTTCGGGTTAGGGTTCGGTTTTGGTTTAGGGTTAGGTTTAGGGTTCGGGTTAGGGTTCGGGTTAGGGTTCGGGTTCGGGTTCGAGTTAGGGTTCGGGTTCGGGTTCGGGTTTGGGTTAGGGGTCGGGTTCGGGTAAAGGTTCGGGTTCGGGTTAGGGTTAGGGTTTACTGTTCAGGTTAGGGTTAGGGTTAGGGTTCGGGTTAGGGTTCGGGTTAGGGTTAGGGTTAGGGTTAGGGTTCGGGTTAGGGTTCGGGTTAGGGTTAGGGTTAGGGTTCGGTTTAGGGTTCAGGTTAGGGTTCGGGTTAGGGTTCGGGTTAGGGTTCGGGTTAGGGTTCGCGTTAGGTTTCGGGTTAGGGTTAGGGTTCGGGTTCGTGTTCGGATTAGGGTTAGGGTTAGGGTTAGGGTTAGGGTTAGGGTTATGGTTAGGGTTAGGGTTCGGGTTAGGGTTCGGGTTAGGGTTCGGGTTAGGATTCGGGTTAGGGTTAGGGTTAGGGTTCGGGTTTGAATAGGTTTCGGTTTAGGGTTATGATTAGGGTTCGGGTTAGGGTTAGGGTTAGGGTTAGGGTTAGGTTTCGGGTTAGGGTTAGGGTTAGGGTTAGGTTTCGGGTTCGGGTTCGGGTAAGGGTTAGTGTTAGGGTTAGTGTTCGGTTTAGTGTTAGGGTTAGGGTTAGGGTTAGAGTTCGGGTTAGGGTTCGGTTTAAGTTTCGGGTTAGGTTTAGTGTTAGGGTTAGGGTTAGGGTTCGTGTTAGGGTTCGGGTTAGGGGTCAGGTTAGGGTTAGGGTTAGGGTAAGGTTTCGGGTTCGGGTTAGGGTTAGGGTGTGGGTTCGGGTTAGGGTTCGGGTTAGGGTTCCGGTTAGGTTTAGCGTTAGGGTTAATGTTCGGGTTCGGGGTTAGTGTTAGGTTTAGGGTTCTGGTTAGGGATAGGGTTATGGTTTGGGTTCGGGTTCGGGGTATCGTTAGGGTTCGGGTTCGGGTTAGGGTTAGGGTTCGTGTTAGGGTTAGGTTTAGGGTTCGGGATGGTTAGGTTTAGGGTTCAGGTTAGGGTTAGGGTTCGGTTTCGGGGTTAGGGTTAGGGTTCGGGTTAGGGTTCGGGTTAGGGTTAGGATTCTTATAAGGGGTTAGGGTTCGGGTTCGGGTTCGGGTTAGGGTTAGGGTTAGGGTTCGGGTTAGGATTATGGTTAGGGTTAGGGTTCGGGTTAGGCTTAGTGTTCGGGTTAGGGTTAGGTTTAGGGTTCGGGTTAGGGTTA
>JAVLSZ010000091.1:5000-7500 GCA_032313775.1 Urocyon cinereoargenteus | reverse complement strand
GTTCGGGTTAGGTTTAGGGTTAGGGTTAGCGTTAGGGTTAGGGTTCGGGTTAGGGTGAGGGTTAGGGTTCGGGTTAGGGTTCGGGTTCGGGTTAGGGTTAGGGGTTAGTGTTCAGGTAAGGGTTAGGGTTAGGGTTCGGGTTAGGGTTCGGGTTAGGGTTAAGGTTAGGTTTCGGTTTAGGGTTAGGGTTAGGGTTAGGTTTAAAGTTAGGGTTAGAGTTCGGGTTACGGTTAGGTTTCGGGTTAGGGTTAGGGTTAGGGTTCGGGTTAGGGTTGGGGTTAGGGTTCGGGTTATGGTTAGGGTTCGGGTTAGAGTTAGGGTTAGGGTTCGGGTTAGGGTTCGGGTTAGGTTTAGGGTTAGGGTTCGGGTTAGGTTTAGGTTTCGGTTTAGGGTTAGTGTTAGTGTTAGGGTTCGGGTTAGGGTTAGGTTTCGGGTTAGGGTTGGGTTCGGGTTAGGTTTCGGGTTAGGGTTAGGGTTCGGGTTCGGGTTAAGGTTAGGGTTAGGGTTAGGGTTCGTGTTAGGGTTCGGGTTAGGGGTTGGGTTAGGGTTAGGTTTAGGGTTCGGGTTAGAGTTAGGGTTAGGGTTAGGGTTCGGGTTAGGGTTAGGTTTCGGGTTCGGGTTAGGTTTCGGGTTCAGGTTCGGTTTAGGGTTAGGGTTGGGGTTCGGTTTAGGGTTCGGGTTAGGGTACGGGTTAGGGTTAGGGTTAGGGTTCGGGTTAGGGTTAGCGTTAGGGTTCGGGTTAGGGTTAGGGTTAGGGTTAGGGTTCGGGTTAGGGTAAGGGTTAGGGTTCGGGTTAGGGTTCGGGTTAGGATTAGTGTTAGGGTTAGGGTTCGGGTTAGGGTTAGGGTTCGGGTTCGGGTTAGGGTTAGGGTTCGGGTTAGGGTTAGGGTTCGGGTTAGGGTTAGGGTTAGGCTTCGGATTATGGTTAGGTTTAGGGTTAGGGTACGGATTAGGGTTAGGGTTAGGGTTCGGGTTAGGGTTCGGGTTCGGGTTAGGGTTAGGGTTAGGGTTAGGGTTCGGGTTAGGTTTAGGGTTAGGGTTCGAATTAGGGTAGGGTTAGGGTTAGGGTTAGGCTTAGGGTTAGGGTTCGGGTTAGGTTTAGGGTTAGGGTTCGGTTTAGGGTTCGGGTTAGGGTTAGGGTTAGGGTTCGGGTTAGGGTTCGGGTTAGGGTTAGGGTTAGGGTTAGGGTTAGGGTTAGGTTTCGGGTTAGGGTTAAGGTTCGTGTTAGGGTTAGGGTTAGGTTTAGTGTTCGGGTTAGGGTTCTGCTTAGGGTTCGGGTTAGGGTTAGGGTTCGGGTTAGGGTTAGGTTTAGGGTTAGATTTAGGGTTAGGGTTAGGGTTCGGGTTAGGTTTAGGGTTAGGGTTAGCGTTAGGGTTAGGGTTCGGGTTAGGGTTCGGGTTCGGTTTAGGGTTAGGGGTTAGTGTTCAGGTAAGGTTTAGGGTTAGGGTTCGGGTTAGGTTTCGGGTTAGGGTTAGGGTTAGGGTTCGGTTTAGGGTTAGGGTTAGGGTTAGGTTTTGGGTTAGGTTTAGAGTTCGTGTTACGGTTAGGGGTTCGGGTTAGGGTTAGGGTTAGGGTTCGGGTTAGGGTTAGGGTTAGGGTTCGGGTTAGGGTTCGGGTTAGAGTTAGGGTTAGGGTTAGGGTTAGGGTTAGGGTTAGGGTTCGGGTTAGAGTGAGGGTTAGGGTTCGGGATAGGGCTCGGGTTCGGGTTAGGGTTAGGGGTTAGTGTTCAGGTTAGGGTTAGGGTTAGGGTTAGGTTTAGGGTTAGGTTTCGTGTTAGGGTTCGGGTTAGGGGTCGGGTTAGGGTTAGGGTTAGGGTTCGGGTTAGGGTTAGGGTTCGGGTTCGTGTTAGGTTTAGGGTTCGGGTTAGGTTTAAGGTTAGGGTTCGGGTTAAGGTTCGGGTTAGGTTTAGGGTTAGGGTTCGGGTTAGGTTTAGGTTTCGGTTTAGGGTTAGTGTTAGGGTTAGGGTTCGGGTTAGGGTTAGGGTTCGGGTTAGGGTTGGGTTCGGGTTAGGTTTCGGGTTAGGGTTAGGGTTCGGGTTCGGGTTAAGGTTAGGGTTCGTGTTAGGGTTAGGGTTATGGTTCGGGTTAGGGTTAGGTTTCGGGTTAGGGTTAGGGTTATGGTTCGGGTTAGTGTTCGGGTTAGGGTTAGGGTTCGGGTTAGGGTTCGGGTTAGCGTTAGGGTTAGGGTTAGGTTTCGGGTTAGGGTTAGTGTTAGGGTTCGGGTTAGGGTTAGGGTTCGGGTTAGGGTTCGGAATAGGTTTAGGGTTAGGGTATGGGTTAGGGTTCGGGTTAGGGTACGGGTTAGGGTTAGGGTTCGGGTTCGGGTTAGGGTTAGGGTTCGGGTTAGTGTTCGGGTTAGGGTTAGGGTTCAGGTTATGGTTAGGGTTCGGGTTAGGGTTCGGGTTAGGGTTAGGGGTTAGTGTTCAGGTTAGGGGTAGGGTTAGGGTTCGGGTTAGGGTTCGGTTTAGGGTGAGTTTTAGGGTTCGGGTTAAGGGTAGGGT
>JAVLSZ010000090.1:1185000-1237500 GCA_032313775.1 Urocyon cinereoargenteus | reverse complement strand
CCCGAACCCGAACCCTAACCCTAAACTGAACACGAAACCGAACCCTAAGCCTAACCCTAACACGAACCCTAACCATAAACCTAACCCTAACCCGAACTGGAACCCTTACCCTAACCCTAATCCTAACCCTACCCCGAACCCTAACTCTAACCCGAACCCTAACCCGAACCCTAACCCGAACCCTAACCCTAAACCTAACCCTAACCCGAACCCTAACACTAACCAGAACCCTAACCCTAACCCTAACCCAAAACCTAACCCGAACCCTAACCCGAACCCTAACCCTAACCCTAACCCGAACCCTAAACCTAATCCTAACCCGAAACCTAACCTGAACCCAAACCCTAACACTAATCCTAACCCTAACTCGAACCCTAACCCTAACCCTAACCGGAACCCTAACCCTAACCCTAATCCGAACCCGAACCCTAACCCCTTACCCGAATCCTAACCCTAACCCGAACCCTAAACCGAACCCTAACCCTAACCCTAACCCGAAACCGAAACCTAACCCGCCCCCTAACCCTAAACGTAACCATAACCCTAACCCGAACCCTAACCCGAACCCTAACCCGAAACCTAACCCTAACACGAACCCTAACCCGAACCCCAACCCTAACCCTAACCTGAAACCTAACCCGAACCCTAACCCTAAACCTAACCCGAACCCTAACCCGAACCCTAACCCGAACCCTAACCCGAACTCTAACACTAACCCTAACCCGAAACCTAAACCTAACCCTAACCCGAACCCGAACCCTAACCCTAACCCTAACCCTAACACGAACCCTAACCCGAACCCTAACCCTAACCCGAACCCTAACGCTAACCCGAACCCTAAGCCTAACCCGAACCCGAACCCGAACCCTAACCCTAACCCGAACCCTAACCCTAACCCGAACCCTAACCCGAAACCTAACCCTAACCCGAACCCTATTCCTAACCCTAACCCGAACTGGAACCATAACCCGAACACTAAACCGAACCCTAACCCTAACCCGAACCCTAACCCTAACCCTAACCCTAAAGATAACCCGAACTGGAACCCACCCCGAACCCTAACCCTAACCCTAACCCGAACCCTAACCCTAACCCGAACCTGAACCCTAACCCGAACCCGAACCCGAACCAGAACCCTAACCCTAACACTAACCCAAACCTAACCCTAACCCGAAACCGAACCCTAACCCTAACCCTAACCCTAACACGAATCCTAACCCTGCCCCGAACCCGAAACCTAACCCTAACCCGAACCCTAACCCGAACCCTAACCCTAACCCGAATCCTAACCCTAACCCGAACCCTAACCCGAACCCCTAACCCTAACCCTAACACTATCCCGAACCCTAAGGCTAACCCGAACCCGAACCCGAACCCTAACCTAACCCTAACCCTAACCCGAAACCTAACCCTAACCCGAACCCGAACCCGAACCCTAACCCTAACCCGAAACCTAACACTAACCCTAACCCGAACCCTAACCCAAACCCGAACCCTAACCCGAACCCGAACCCTAACCCTAACCCGAAAACGAACCCCAACCCTAACCTGAACCCTAACCCTAACCCTAACCCCTAACCCTAACACTAAACCTAACCCTAACCCTAAAACCTAACCCTATCCCTAACCCTAACCCTAACCCTAAACCGTACCCTAACCCTAACCCTAACCCCAACCCTTATCCTAAACCTAACCCTAACCCGAAACCTAACACGAACCCTAACCCTAACCCTAACCCTAACCCTAACCCCTAACCCTAACCCGAACCCTAACCCTAACCCGAAACCTAACCCTAACCCTAACCGGAACCCTAACCCTAACCCTAACCCTAACTCGAACCCTAACTCGAACCCTAACCCTAACCCGAACCCTAACCCTAACCCTTACCCTAACCCGAACCCGAACCCTAACCCTAACCCTAACCCGAACCCTAACCCTAACCCGAAACCTAACCCTAACCCTAACCCGAACCCTAACCCTAACCCTAACCCGAACCCTAACCCTAACCCGAACCCTATCCCTAAACCGAACCCGAACCCGAACCATAACCCTAACCCGAAACCTAAACCTAAACCTAACCCTAACCCGAAACGTAACCCAAACACGAACCGTAACCCGAACCCGAACCCTAACCCTAACCCTAACCCAAACCCTAACCCTAACCCTAAACCTAACACTTACCCGAATTCTAAACCTAACCCTAACCCTAACCCGAACCCGAAATCTAACCCGAACCCTAAGCCGAACCCTAACCCGAACCCTAACCCTAAACCTAAACCTAACCCTAACCCGAACCCTAACCCTAAACCGAACCCTAACCCTAACGCTAACCCTAACCCTAACCCTAACCCAAAACCTAACCCGAACCCTAACCTGAACCCTAACCCTAAACCTAACCCGAATCCTAACCCTAACCCTAACCCGAACCCTAACCCGAACCCAAACACTAACCCGAACCCGAAACCTAACCCGAACCCTAACCCTAACCGTAACCCTAACCCTAACCCGAACCCTAACCCGAACCCTAACCCTAACCCTAACCCGAAACCTAAACCTAACCCTAACCCGAAACCGAACCCTAACCCGAACCCTAACCCTAACCCTAATCCGAACCCTAACCCTAACCCTAACCCTAACCCGAACCCTAAACCTTAACCGAACCCGAACCCTAACCCTAACCCTAAACCTAACCCTAACCCAAACCCTAACCCTACCCCGAACCCGAACCCTAACCCTAACCCTAACCCTAACGCTAACCCCAACCCTAACCCTAACCCTAACCCTAACCCTAACCCTAACCCGAACCCTAACCCTAACCGTAACCCTAACCTTAAACCTAACCCTAACCCGAACCCGAACCATAACCCTAACCCCTAACCCGAACCCTAAACCTAATCCGAACCCTAACCCTAACCCGAAACCTAACCCTAAACCTAACCCTAACCCTAACCCGAACCCGAACCCTAACCCTAACCCTAACCCGAACCCTAACCCTAACCCGAACCCTAACCCTAACCCTAACCCTAACCCGAATCCTAACCCTAACCCTAACCCGAAAACTAACCCGAACCCTAACCCTAACCCTAATCCTAACCCAAACCCTAACATAACCCAAACCCGAACCCTAACCCGAACCCGAACCCTAACCCTAACCCGAACCCGAACCCTAACCCTAACCCAAACCCTAAGCCTAACCCTAACCCGAACCCTAAACCTAACCCTAACCCGAACCCTAACCCTAACCCGAACCCTAACCCTAACCCTAACCCAAATCCTAACCCTAACCCTAACCCGAACCATAACCCGAACCCTAACCCTAACCCTAACTATAACCCAAACACTAACCCTAACCCTAACCGGAACCCTAACCCTAACCCGAACCCGAACCCTAACCCTAACCCTAACCCTAACCCGAAGCCTAACCCTAACCCTACCCGAACCCTAACCCTAACCCTAAACCTAACCCTAAAAAGAACCCTAACCCTAACACGAACCCTAACCCTAACCCTAAGCCTAACCCTAACCCTAAACCTAACCCCTAACCCTAACCCTAACCCTAACCCTAACCCTAAAACCTAACCCTAACCCTAAAACAAACCTAACCCTAATCCGAACCCTAACCCTAACCTGAACCCGAACCCGAACCCTAACCCTAACCCGAACACTAACCTTAACCCTAACCGGAACCCTAACCCAAACCCGGACCCTAACCCGAAACCGAACCCTAACCCGAACCCGAACACTAACCCTAACACGAACCCTAACCCTAACCCTAAACCTAACCCCCAACCCTAACCCTAAACCTAAACCTAACCTTAACCCTAAAACCTAACCCTAACCCGAACCCTAACCCTAACCAGAACCCTAAAACTAACCCGAACCCTATGCCTAACCCGAACCCGAACCCGAACCCTATCCCTAACCCGAACTCTAAACCTAACCCTAACGCTAACCCTAACCCTAAAAGAAACCCTAACCCTAACCCCAACCCTAACCCGAACCCTAACCCTAACACTAAACCTAACCCTAACCCTAACCCGAACTCTAACACTAACCCGAACCCTAACCCTAACCCTAACCCTAACCCCTAACCCTAACCCTAAACCTAACCCTAACCCTAAAACCTAACCCTAACCCTACCCTAACCCTAACCCGACACTAACCCTAACCCCTAACCCTAACCCTATCCCGAAAACTAACCCTAACCCGAACCCGAATCCTAACCCTAACTCGAACCCTAACCTTAACCCTAACTCTAACCCTAACCCGAACCCTAACTCTAACCCGAACCCGAACCCTAACCCTAACCCTAACCCTAACCCGAACCCTAACCCGAACCCTAACTCGAACCCTAACCCTAACCCGAACCCTAACCCGAACCCGAACCCTAACCCTAACCCTAACCCGAACCCGAACCCTAACCCTAACCCGAACCTTAACCCTAACCCGAACCCTAACCCTAATCCTAACCCGAACCCTAACCCTAACCCTAACGCTAACCCTAACCCTAACCCTTACCCTAACCTGAACTCTAACCCGACCCTAACCCTAACACCTAACCCTAAACCTAACCCGAAACCTAACCCTAACCCGAACCCGAACCCTAAACCTAACCCGAACCATAACCTTAACCCTAACCCTAACCCTAACCCTAACCCGAACCCGAACACTAACCCGAACCCTAACCCTAACCCTAACCATAACCCTAACCCGAACGCTAACACGAACCCCTAAACCTAACCCTAACCCTATCCCGAACCCTAACCCTAACCGAACCCTAAACCGAACCATAACCCTAACCCGAAACCTAACCCGAACCCTAACCCGAACCCTAACCCTAACCCTAACCCGAATCCTAACCATAACCCCGAACCCGAACGCTAAACCTAACCCTAACCCAAACCCTACACCTAACCCTAACCCGAACCCTTATCCTAACACCGAACCCTAACCCTAACCCTAACCCGAACCCAAACCCTAACCCGAACCCTAACCCTACCCCGAACCCTAACCAGAACCCGAACCCAAACCCTAAACACTAACCCGAAACCTAACCCTAACCCAAACCCTAACCCAAACCCTAACTCTAAACCTAACCCCGAAACCGAACCCTAACCCTAACCCTAACACTAACCCGAACCCTACACCGAACCCTAACCCGAACCCGAACCCTAACCCTAACCCTAAACCTAACCCTACCCCGAACCCTAACCAGAACCCTAACCTTAACCCGAAACCTAACCATAACCCTCAACCGAACCTTAAACCGAACCATAAAACTAACCCTAACCCTAACCCGAACCCGACCCGAACCCGAACCCTAACCCGAACACGAACCCGAACACTAACCCGAACCCGAACCCTAACCCTAACCCTAACACTAAACCGAACCCTAACCCGAAACCTAACCCTAACCCGAACCCTAACCCTAACTCTAACCGTAACACGAACCCTAACCCTAACCGTAACCCTAACCCTAAAACCTAACGCTAACCCTAACCCTAACCCTAACCCTAACCCTAACCCCTAACCCTAACCCTAACTCTAACCCTAACCCGAAACCGAACCCTAACCCTAACCCTAACCCTAACACGAATCCTAACCCTGCCCCGAACCCTAAACCTAACCCTAACCCGAACCCTAACCCGAACCCTAACCCTAACCCGAACCCTAACCCTAACCCTAACCCTAACCCTAACCCTAACCCGAACCCTAACCCGAACCCCTAACCCTAACCCTAACCCTATCCCGAACCCTAACCCTAACCCGAACCCGAACCCTAACCCTAACCCGAACCCTAACCCTAACCCAAACCCTAACCCTAACACGAACCCGAACCCGAACCCTAACCCTAAACCGAACCCTAACCCTAACCCTAACCCTAACCCGAACCCTAACCCAAACACGAACCCTAACCCGAACCCGAACCCTAACCCTAACCCGAACCCTAACCCTAACCCGAACCCTAACCCTAACCCTAACCCGAACCCTAACCCTAACCCGAAACCTAACCCAAACCCTAAACCGAATCCTAACCCTAACCTTAACCCGAACCCTAACCCGAACCCTAACCCTAACCCTAACCCTAACCCTAACCCTAACCCTAACCTTACCTGAACGCTAAACCTAACCCTAATCTTAAATCTACCCCTAACCCGAACCCTAACCCTAACCCTAACCTGAACACTAACCCTAACCCTAACCCTAACCCGTACCCTAACCCTAACCCTAAACGTAACCCTAACCCTAACACGAACCCTAACCCTAACCCGAACCCTAACCCTAACCCTAACCCTAACCCTAATCCTAACCCCTAACCCTAACCCTAACCCTAACCCTAACCTTAAAACCTAACCCTAACACTAACCCTAACCCTAACCCGAACCCTAACCCTAACCCTAACCCGAACCCTAACCCTAACCCTAACCCTAACCCGAACCCTCACCCTAAACCTAACCCTAACCCCTAACCCTAACCCGAACCCAAACCCTAACCCTAACCCTAACCCGAACTCTAAACCTAACCCTAACCCTAAGCCTAACCCGAAACCTAACCCTAACACTAATCACTAACCCTAACCCGAACCATAACCCTAACCCGAACCCTAACCCTAACCCTAACCCGAAACCTAACCCTAAATCTAACCCTAACCCTAACGCGAACCCTAAACCGTACCCTAACCCTAACCCTAACCCTAACCCGAAACCTAACCTGAACTCTAACCCGACCCTAACCCTAACCCCTAACCCTAAACCTAACCCGAAACCTAACCCTAACCCGAACCCGAACCCTAACCCTAACTCGAACCCTAACCTTAACCCTAACCCTAACCCTAACCCGACCCTAACCCGAACCCGAACCCTAACCCGAACCCGAACCCTAACCCTAACCCTAACCCTAACCGGAACCCTAACCCGAACCCTAACTCGAACCCTAACACTAACCCGAACCCTAACCCGAACCCGAACCCGAACCCGAACCCTAACCCTAACCCGAACCTTAACCCTAACCCGAACCCTAACCCTAATCCTAGCCCGAACCTTAAACCTAACCCTAACGCTAACCCTAACCCTAACCCGAACCCTAACCTGAACTCTAACCCGACCCTAACCCTAACCCCTAACCCTAACCCGAAACCTAACCCACACCCGAACCCGAACCCTAACCCGAACCCTAACCCTAACCCTAACACTACCCGAACCCTAACCCTAACCCTAACCCTAACCCGAACCCTAACCCTAACCCGAACCCTAACCCGAACCCTAACCTAACCCTAACCCTAACCCGAAACCTAACCCTAACCCTAACCCGAACCCGAACCCTAACCCGAACCCTAACCCTCCCTAACACTACCCGAACCCTAACCCTAACCCTAACCCTAACCCGAACCCTAACCCTAACCCGAACCCTAACCCGAACCCTAACCCGAACCCTAACCCTAACCCTAACCCGAACCCTAACCGTAACCCTAAGCCTAACCTGAACCCTAACCCTAACCCTAACTGTAACCCTAACCCTAACCCGAAACCTAACCTTAACCCTAACCCGAACCCTAACCCTAACCCGAACCCTAAACTTAACCCTAACCCGAACCCTAACCCTAACCCGAACCCTAACCCTAACCCTAACACTAACCCTAACCCCTAACCCTAACCCTACCCTAACCCTAACCCTAACCCTCAAACCTAACCTGAACCACAACCCTAACCCTAACCCTAACACGAACCCTAACTCTAACCCTAACCCTAACCCTAACCCTAACCCGAACCCTAACCCTTAACCCTAACCCGAACCCGAACCCTAAACACTTACCCGAAACCTAACCCTAAACCGAACCCTAACCCGAACCCTAACCCTAACCCTAACCCCGAACCCGAACCCTAAACCTAACCCTAACCCTAACCCGAACCCTCACCCTAACCCGAAAACTTACCCGAACCCTAACCCAAACCCTTACCCTAACCCTAACCCGAACCCTAACCCGAAACCTAGCCCGAACCCTAACCCGAACCCTAACCCTAACCCTAACCCGAACCCTAACCCGAAACCTAACCCTAACCCTAACCCGAACCCTAACCCGAACCCTAACCCTAACCCTAACCCTAACCCGAACCCCAACCCGAACCCTAACCCTAACCCTAAACTGAAACCTATCCTGAACCCTAACCCTAACCCTAACCCGAAACCTAACCCTAACCCTAACCCGAACCCGAACCCTAACCCGAACCCTAACCCGAACCCTAACCCTAACCCTAAACTGAAACCTATCCTGAACCCTAACCCTAACCCTAACCCCAACCCTAACCCTAACACTAACACTAACCCTAAACTTAACCCGAACCCTAACCCTAAACGTAACCCTAACCCTAACCCTAACACTTACCCTAACCAGAACCCTAACCCTAACCCCTAACTCGAACCCTAACCCTAATCTGAACCCTAACCCTAACCCGAACCCTAACCCTAACCCTACCCTAACCCTAACGCGAACCCGAATCCTAAACCTAACCCTAACCCGAACCCTAACCCTAACCCGAAACCTAACCCTAACCCTAACCCGAATCATAACCCTAACCTTAACCCGAACCGTAACCCGAACCCTAACCCTAACCCTAATCCTAACCCAAACCCTAACCCTAACCCTAACCCGAACCCTAACCCTAACCCGATCCCTAACTCTAACCCTAACCCGAACCCTAACCCTAACCCTAACCCGAACCCTAACCCTAACCCTAACACGAACCCTAACCCTAACCCTAAATCTAACTCTAACCCTAACCCGAACCCTAACCCTAACGCGAACCCTAACCCTAACCCTAACCCTAACCCCTAACCCTAACCCTAAACCTAAACCTAACCTTAACCCTAAAACCTAACCCTAACCCTAACCCTAACCCTAACCCGAACCCTAACCCGAACCCTAACCCTAACCCGAACCCTAACACTAACCCGAACCCTATGCCTAACCCGAACCCGAACCCGAACCCTATCCCTAACCCGAACCCTAAACCTAACCCTAACGCTAACCCTAACCCTAAAACAAACCCTAACCCTAACCCTAAACCTAACCCGAACCCTAACCCTAACACTAAACCTAACCCTAACCCTAACCCAAACTCTAACACTTACCCGAACCCTAACCCTAAACCTAACCCTAACCCTAACCCCTAACCCTAACCCTAAACCTAACCCTAACCCTAAAACCTAACCCTAACCCTACCCTAACCCTAACCCGAACCCTAACCCTAACCTTAACCCGAACTCTAACCCTAACCCTAACCCTAACCCGAACCCTAAACCTAAACCGAACCCTAACCCTAACCCTAACCCTAACCCGAACCCTAACCCTAACCCTAAACCTAACCCTAACCCTAAACCTAACCCTAACCCGAACTCTAACCCTAACCCGAACCCGAACCCGAACCATAACCCTAACCCGAAACCTAAACCTAACCCTAACCCTAACCCGAACCTTAACCCTAACCCGAACCCTAACCTTAACCCGAACCCTAAACCTAACCTTAACCCAAATCCTAACCCTAACCCTAACCCGAAACCTAACCCGAACCCTAACCCTAACCCTAAACCTAACGCAAACCCTAACCCTAACCCTAAACCTAACCCGAACGCTAAACCTAACCCTAACCCTAAACCTAACCATAACCCGAACCCTAACCCTAACCCTATCCCGAACCCTAACCCTAACCCTAACCCTAACCTGAACCCTAAACATAACCCTAAACCTAACCCTAACCCGAACCCGAAACCTAACCCTAACCCGAACCCTAACCCTAACCCTAACCCATACCCTAACGCTAACCCTAACCCGAACTCTAACCCTAACCCTAACCCTAAGCCTAACCGAACCCTAACCCTCACCCTAACCCTAACCCCTAACCCTAACCCGAACCCTAAACCTAACCCTAACCCTAACTCTAACCCGAAACCTAACCCTAACCCTAACCCTAACCCTAACCCTCATACCTAACCCTAACCCTAACCCGAACCCTAACCCTAACCCGAACCCTAACCCTAACACTAACCCGAACTCTAACACTAACCCTAACCCTAAACCGAACCCTAACCCTTACCCTAACCCTAACCCCTAACCCTAACCCAAACCCTCACCCTAACTCGAACCCTATCCCTAACCCTAACCCGAACCCTAACCCTAACCCTAACCCGAACCCGAACCCTAAACTTAAACCTAACCCTAACCCTAAACCTAAACCTAACCCTCACCCGAACCCTAACCCTAACCCTAACCCTAACCCTAACCCTAACCCTAACCCGAACCCTAACCCTAACCGGAACCCGAACCCTAAACCGAACCCTAACCCGAACCCTACCCTAACCCGAACCCGAACCCTAACCCTAACACTAACCCTAAACCGAACCCTAACCCGAAACCTCACCCGAACACTAACCCGAACCCTAACCCGAAACCTAACCCGAACCCTAACCCTAACCCTAACCCGAACCCTAACCCGAACCCTAACCCTAACCTTAACCCGAACCCTAACCCTAACCCTAACCCGAACCCGAACCCTAACCCTAACCCTAACCCTAACACTAACACTAACCCGAACCATAACCCTAACCCTAACCAGAACCCTAACCCTTAACCCTTACCCGAATCTGAAACCTAACCAGAACATGAACCCTAACCCTAACCCGAACCCGAACCCTAACCCTAAACTGAACACGAAACCGAACCCTAAGCCTAACCCTAACACGAACCCTAACCATAAACCTAACCCTAACCCGAACCGGAACCCTTACCCTAACCCTAATCCTAACCCTAACCCGAACCCTAACTCTAACCCGAACCCTAACCCGAACCCTAACCCGAACCCTAACCCTAAACCTAACCCTAACCCGAACCCTAACACTAACCAGAACCCTAACCCTAACCCTAACCCAAAACCTAACCCGAACCCTAACCCGAACCCTAACCCTAACCCTAACCCGAACCCTAAACCTAATCCTAACCCGAAACCTAACCTGAACCCAAACCCTAACACTAATCCTAACCCTAACTCGAACCCTAACCCTAACCCTAACCGGAACCCTAACCCTAACCCTAATCCGAACCCGAACCCTAACCCCTTACCCGAATCCTAACCCTAACCCGAACCCTAAACCGAACCCTAACCCTAACCCTAACCCGAAACCGAAACCTAACCCGCCCCCTAACCCTAAACGTAACCATAACCCTAACCCGAACCCTAACCCGAACCCTAACCCGAAACCTAACCCTAACACGAACCCTAACCCGAACCCCAACCCTAACCCTAACCTGAAACCTAACCCGAACCCTAACCCTAAACCTAACCCGAACCCTAACCCGAACCCTAACCCGAACCCTAACCCGAACTCTAACACTAACCCTAACCCGAAACCTAAACCTAACCCTAACCCGAACCCGAACCCTAACCCTAACCCTAACCCTAACACGAACCCTAACCCGAACCCTAACCCTAACCCGAACCCTAACGCTAACCCGAACCCTAAGCCTAACCCGAACCCGAACCCGAACCCTAACCCTAACCCGAACCCTAACCCTAACCCTAACCCGAACCCTAACCCAAACCCGAACCCTAACCCGAACCCGAACCCTAACCCTAACCCGAAAACGAACCCCAACCCTAACCTGAACCCTAACCCTAACCCTAACCCCTAACCCTAACACTAAACCTAACCCTAACCCTAAAACCTAACCCTATCCCTAACCCTAACCCTAACCCTAAACCGTACCCTAACCCTAACCCTAACCCCAACCCTTATCCTAAACCTAACCCTAACCCGAAACCTAACACGAACCCTAACCCTAACCCTAACCCTAACCCTAACCCCTAACCCTAACCCGAACCCTAACCCTAACCCGAAACCTAACCCTAACCCTAACCGGAACCCTAACCCTAACCCTAACCCTAACTCGAACCCTAACTCGAACCCTAACCCTAACCCGATCCCTAACCCTAACCCTTACCCTAACCCGAACCCGAACCCTAACCCTAACCCTAACCCGAACCCTAACCCTAACCCGAAACCTAACCCTAACCCTAACCCGAACCCTAACCCTAACCCTAACCCGAACCCTAACCCTAACCCGAACCCTATCCCTAAACCGAACCCGAACCCGAACCATAACCCTAACCCGAAACCTAAACCTAAACCTAACCCTAACCCGAAACGTAACCCAAACACGAACCGTAACCCGAACCCGAACCCTAACCCTAACCCGAACCCGAAACCTAACCCTAACCCGAACCCTAACCCTAACCCTAACCCATACCCTAACGCTAACCCTAACCCGAACTCTAACCCTAACCCTAACCCTAAGCCTAACCGAACCCTAACCCTCACCCTAACCCTAACCCCTAACCCTAACCCGAACCCTAAACCTAACCCTAACCCTAACTCTAACCCGAAACCTAACCCTAACCCTAACCCTAACCCTAACCCTCATACCTAACCCTAACCCTAACCCGAACCCTAACCCTAACCCGAACCCTAACCCTAACACTAACCCGAACTCTAACACTAACCCTAACCCTAAACCGAACCCTAACCCTTACCCTAACCCTAACCCCTAACCCTAACCCAAACCCTCACCCTAACTCGAACCCTATCCCTAACCCTAACCCGAACCCTAACCCTAACCCTAACCCGAACCCGAACCCTAAACTTAAACCTAACCCTAACCCTAAACCTAACCCTAACCCTCACCCGAACCCTAACCCTAACCCTAACCCTAACCCTAACCCTAACCCTAACCCGAACCCTAACCCTAACCGGAACCCGAACCCTAAACCGAACCCTAACCCGAACCCTACCCTAACCCGAACCCGAACCCTAACCCTAACACTAACCCTAAACCGAACCCTAACCCGAAAACTCACCCGAACACTAACCCGAACCCTAACCCGAAACCTAACCCGAACCCTAACCCTAACCCTAACCCGAACCCTAACCCGAACCCTAACCCTAACCTTAACCCGAACCCTAACCCTAACCCTAACCCGAACCCGAACCCTAACCCAAACCCTAACCCTAACCCTAAACCTAACACTTACCCGAATTCTAAACCTAACCCTAACCCTAACCCGAACCCGAAATCTAACCCGAACCCTAAGCCGAACCCTAACCCGAACCCTAACCCTAAACCTAAACCTAACCCTAACCCGAACCCTAACCCTAAACCGAACCCTAACCCTAACGCTAACCCTAACCCTAACCCTAACCCAAAACCTAACCCGAACCCTAACCTGAACCCTAACCCTAAACCTAACCCGAATCCTAACCCTAACCCTAACCCGAACCCTAACCCGAACCCAAACACTAACCCGAACCCGAAACCTAACCCGAACCCTAACCCTAACCGTAACCCTAACCCTAACCCGAACCCTAACCCGAACCCTAACCCTAACCCTAACCCGAAACCTAAACCTAACCCTAACCCGAAACCGAACCCTAACCCGAACCCTAACCCTAACCCTAATCCGAACCCTAACCCTAACCCTAACCCTAACCCGAACACTAAACCTTAACCGAACCCGAACCCTAACCCTAACCCTAAACCTAACCCTAACCCAAACCCTAACCCTACCCCGAACCCGAACCCTAACCCTAACCCTAACCCTAACGCTAACCCCAACCCTAACCCTAACCCTAACCCTAACCCTAACCCTAACCCGAACCCTAACCCTAACCGTAACCCTAACCTTAAACCTAACCCTAACCCGAACCCGAACCATAACCCTAACCCCTAACCCGAACCCTAAACCTAATCCGAACCCTAACCCTAACCCGAAACCTAACCCTAAACCTAACCCTAACCCTAACCCGAACCCGAACCCTAACCCTAACCCTAACCCGAACCCTAACCCTAACCCGAACCCTAACCCTAACCCTAACCCTAACCCGAATCCTAACCCTAACCCTAACCCGAAAACTAACCCGAACCCTAACCCTAACCCTAATCCTAACCCAAACCCTAACATAACCCAAACCCGAACCCTAACCCGAACCCGAACCCTAACCCTAACCCGAACCCGAACCCTAACCCTAACCCAAACCCTAAGCCTAACCCTAACCCGAACCCTAAACCTAACCCTAACCCGAACCCTAACCCTAACCCGAACCCTAACCCTAACCCTAACCCAAATCCTAACCCTAACCCTAACCCGAACCATAACCCGAACCCTAACCCTAACCCTAACTATAACCCAAACCCTAACCCTAACCCTAACCGGAACCCTAACCCTAACCCGAACCCGAACCCTAACCCTAACCCTAACCCTAACCCGAAGCCTAACCCTAACCCTACCCGAACCCTAACCCTAACCCTAAACCTAACCCTAAAAAGAACCCTAACCCTAACACGAACCCTAACCCTAACCCTAAGCCTAACCCTAACCCTAAACCTAACCCCTAACCCTAACCCTAACCCTAACCCTAACCCTAAAACCTAACCCTAACCCTAAAACAAACCTAACCCTAATCCGAACCCTAACCCTAACCTGAACCCGAACCCGAACCCTAACCCTAACCCGAACACTAACCTTAACCCTAACCGGAACCCTAACCCAAACCCGGACCCTAACCCGAAACCGAACCCTAACCCGAACCCGAACACTAACCCTAACACGAACCCTAACCCTAACCCTAAACCTAACCCCCAACCCTAACCCTAAACCTAAACCTAACCTTAACCCTAAAACCTAACCCTAACCCGAACCCTAACCCTAACCAGAACCCTAAAACTAACCCGAACCCTATGCCTAACCCGAACCCGAACCAGAACCCTATCCCTAACCCGAACTCTAAACCTAACCCTAACGCTAACCCTAACCCTAAAAGAAACCCTAACCCTAACCCCAACCCTAACCCGAACCCTAACCCTAACACTAAACCTAACCCTAACCCTAACCCGAACTCTAACACTAACCCGAACCCTAACCCTAACCCTAACCCTAACCCCTAACCCTAACCCTAAACCTAACCCTAACCCTAAAACCTAACCCTAACCCTACCCTAACCCTAACCCGACACTAACCCTAACCCCCTAACCCTAACCCTATCCCGAAAACTAACCCTAACCCGAACCCGAATCCTAACCCTAACTCGAACCCTAACCTTAACCCTAACTCTAACCCTAACCCGAACCCTAACTCTAACCCGAACCCGAACCCTAACCCTAACCCTAACCCTAACCCGAACCCTAACCCGAACCCTAACTCGAACCCTAACCCTAACCCGAACCCTAAACCGAACCCGAACCCTAACCCTAACCCTAACCCGAACCCGAACCCTAACCCTAACCCGAACCTTAACCCTAACCCGAACCCTAACCCTAATCCTAACCCGAACCCTAACCCTAACCCTAACGCTAACCCTAACCCTAACCCTTACCCTAACCTGAACTCTAACCCGACCCTAACCCTAACACCTAACCCTAAACCTAACCCGAAACCTAACCCTAACCCGAACCCGAACCCTAAACCTAACCCGAACCCTAACCCTAACCCTAACCCTAACCCTAACCCTAACCCTAACCCGAACCCGAACACTAACCCGAACCCTAACCCTAACCCTAACCATAACCCTAACCCGAACGCTAACACGAACCCCTAAACCTAACCCTAACCCTATCCCGAACCCTAACCCTAACCGAACCCTAAACCGAACCATAACCCTAACCCGAAACCTAACCCGAACCCTAACCCGAACCCTAACCCTAACCCTAACCCGAATCCTAACCATAACCCCGAACCCGAACGCTAAACCTAACCCTAACCCAAACCCTACACCTAACCCTAACCCGAACCCTTATCCTAACACCGAACCCTAACCCTAACCCTAACCCGAACCCAAACCCTAACCCGAACCCTAACACTACCCCGAACCCTAACCAGAACCCGAACCCAAACCCTAAACACTAACCCGAAACCTAACCCTAACCCAAACCCTAACCCAAACCCTAACTCTAAACCTAACCCCGAAACCGAACCCTAACCCTAACCCTAACACTAACCCGAACCCTACACCGAACCCTAACCCGAACCCGAACCCTAACCCTAACCCTAAACCTAACCCTACCCCGAACCCTAACCAGAACCCTAACCTTAACCCGAACCCTAACCATAACCCTCAACCGAACCTTAACCCGAACCATAAAACTAACCCTAACCCTAACCCGAACCCGACCCGAACCCGAACCCTAACCCGAACACGAACCCGAACACTAACCCGAACCCGAACCCTAACCCGAACCCTAACCCTAACCCTAACCCTAACCCGAACCCTAACCCGAACCCCTAACCCTAACCCTAACCCTATCCCGAACCCTAACCCTAACCCGAACCCGAACCCTAACCCTAACCCGAACCCTAACCCTAACCCAAACCCTAACCCTAACACGAACCCGAACCCGAACCCTAACCCTAAACCGAACCCTAACCCTAACCCTAACCCTAACCCGAACCCTAACCCAAACACGAACCCTAACCCGAACCCGAACCCTAACCCTAACCCGAACCCTAACCCTAACCCGAACCCTAACCCTAACCCTAACCCGAACCCTAACCCTAACCCGAAACCTAACCCAAACCCTAACCCGAATCCTAACCCTAACCTTAACCCGAACCCTAACCCGAACCCTAACCCTTACCCTAACCCTAACCCTAACCCTAACCCTAACCCTAACCTTACCTGAACGCTAACCCTAACCCTAATCTTAAATCTACCCCTAACCCGAACCCTAACCCTAACCCTAACCTGAACACTAACCCTAACCCTAACCCTAAAACGTACCCTAACCCTAACCCTAAACGTAACCCTAACCCTAACCCGAACCCTAACCCTAACCCGAACCCTAACCCTAACCCTAACCCTAACCCTAATCCTAACCCCTAACCCTAACCCTAACCCTAACCCTAACCTTAAAACCTAACCCTAACACTAACCCTAACCCTAACCCGAACCCTAACCCTAACCCTAACCCGAACCCTAACCCTAAACCTAACCCTAACCCGAACCCTCACCCTAAACCTAACCCTAACCCCTAACCCTAACCCGAACCCAAACCCTAACCCTAACCCTAACCCGAACTCTAAACCTAACCCTAACCCTAAGCCTAACCCGAAACCTAACCCTAACACTAATCACTAACCCTAACCCGAACCATAACCCTAACCCGAACCCTAACCCTAACCCTAACCCGAAACCTAACCCTAACCCTAACCCTAACCCTAACGCGAACCCTAAACCGTACCCTAACCCTAACCCTAACCCTAACCCGAAACCTAACCTGAACTCTAACCCGACCCTAACCCTAACCCCTAACCCTAAACCTAACCCGAAACCTAACCCTAACCCGAACCCGAACCCTAACCCTAACTCGAACCCTAACCTTAACCCTAACCCTAACCCTAACCCGACCCTAACCCGAACCCGAACCCTAACCCGAACCCGAACCCTAACCCTAACCCTAACCCTAACCGGAACCCTAACCCGAACCCTAACTCGAACCCTAACACTAACCCGAACCCTAACCCGAACCCGAACCCGAACCCGAACCCTAACCCTAACCCGAACCTTAACCCTAACCCGAACCCTAACCCTAATCCTAGCCCGAACCTTAAACCTAACCCTAACGCTAACCCTAACCCTAACCCGAACCCTAACCTGAACTCTAACCCGACCCTAACCCTAACCCCTAACCCTAACCCGAAACCTAACCCACACCCGAACCCGAACCCTAATCCTAACCCGAACCCTAACCCTAACCCTAACCCTAACCCTAACCCGAACCCGAACACTAACCCGAACCCTAACCCTAACCCTAGCCCTAACCCTATCCCGAACCCTAACCCTAACCCGAACCCTAAACCGAACCCTAACCCTAACCCGAAACCTAACCCGAACCCTAACCCTAACCCTAACCCGAATCCTAACCATAACCCCGAACCCGAACCCTAAACCTAACCCTAACCCAAACCCTACCCCTAACCCTAACCCGAACCCTAACCCTAACACCGAAACCTAACCCTAACCCTAACCTGAACCCAAACCCTAACCCGAACCCTAACCCGTCCCTAACCCTAACCCTAACCCGAACCCAAACCCTAAACACTAACCCGAAACCTAACCCTAACCCGAACCCTAACCCAAACCCTAACCCTAACCCTAAATCCGAAACCGAACCCTAACCCTAACCCTAACACTAACCCGAACCCTACACCGAACCCTAACCCGAACCCGAACCCTAACCCTAACCCTAAACCTAACCCTACCCCGAACCCTAACCAAAACCCTAACCTTAACCCGAACCCTAAACCTAACCCTCACCCGAACCTTAACCCGAACGATAACCTAACCCTAAACCTAACCCGAACCCGACCCGAACCCGAACCCGAACCCTAACCCGAACACGAACCCTAACACTAACCCGAACCCGAACCCTAACCCGAAGCCTAACACTAACCCGAACCCTAACCCGAACCCTAACCCTAACCCGAACCCTAATCCTAACTCTAACCGTAACACGAACCCTAACCCTAACCGTAACCCTAACCCTATAACCTAACACTAACCCTAACCCTAACCCTAACCCTAACCCTAACCCTAACCCTAACCCCTAAACCTAACCCTAACCCTAACCCTAACCCGAACCCGAACCCTAACCCGAACCCTAACCCTAACCCTAATCCGAACCCTAACCCTAACCCTAACCCTAAACCGAACCCTAAACCTAACCCGAACCCGAACCCTAACCCTAACCCTAACCCTAAACCTAACCCTAACCCAAACCCTAACCCTAACCCGAACCCGAACACTAACCCTAAACCTAACGCTAACCCCAACCCTAACCCTAACCCTAACCCTAAACCGAACCCTAACCCTAACCCTAACCCGAACCCTAACTCTAACCCTAACCCTAACCCTAACCCTAACCCCGAACCCTAACCCTAACCCTAACCCTAAACCGAACCCTAACCCTAAACCGAACCCGAACCCTAACCCTAACCCTAACTCTTACCCTAAACCTAACCCTAACCCGAACCCTAACCCGAAACCTAACCCTAACCCTAACCCGAACCCTAACCCTAAACTGAACCCTAACCCTAACCCTAACCCGAACCCTAAACCTAACCCTAAACTGAACCCGAACCCTAACCCGAAACCTAACCTAACCCTAACCCTAACCCGAACCCTAACCCTAACCCTAACCCGAACCCGAACCCTAACCCTAAGCCTAACCCGAACCCTAACCCTAACCCTAACTCTAACCCTAACCCTAACCCGAAACCTAACCTTAACCCTAAGACGAACCCTAACCCTAACCTGAACCCTAAATTTAACCCTAACCCGAACCCTAACCCTAACCCGAACCCTAACCCTAACCCTAACCCTAACCCTAACACCTAACCCTAACCCTACCCTAACCCTAACCCTAACCCGCAAACCTAACCTGAACCCTAACCCTAACCCTAACCCTAACACGAACCCTAACTCTAACCCTAACCCTAACCCTAACCCTAACCCGAACCCTAACCCTTAACCCTAACCCGAACCCGAACCCTAACCAGAACCCGAACCCTAAACCTAACCCGAACCCGAACCCTAACACTAACCCGAACCCTAACCCTAACCCGAACCCTAACCCTAACCCTAACCCTAACCCAAAACCTAACCCTAACCCGAACCCTAACTCTAACCCGAACCCTAACCCAAACCCTAACCCGAACCCTAAACCTAAACCTAACACTAACCCTAAACGGAACCCTATCACTAACCCGAACCCTAACCCTAACCCTAACCCTAACATTAACCCAAACCCTAACCCGAACCCTAACCCGAACCCTAACCCGAACCCTAACCCGAAACCAAACCCTAACCCTAACCCTAACCCTAACCCTAACCCTAACCCGAACACGAACCATAAACACTTACCCGAATCCTAACCCTAAACCGACCCCTAAACCGAACCCTAACCCTAACCCTAACCCTAACCCGAACCCTAACCCTAACCCTAACCCGAACCCGAACCCTAACCCGAACCCTAACCCTAACCCTAATCCGAACCCTAACCCTAACCCTAACCCGAACCCTAACCCTAACCCGAACCCGAACCCTAACCCTAACCCTAACCCTAACCCGAAGCCTAACCCTAACCCTACCCGAACCCTAACCCTAACCCTAAACCTAACCCTAAAAAGAACCCTAACCCTAACACGAACCCTAACCCTAACCCTAAGCCTAACCCTAACCCTAAACCTAACCCCAAACCCTAACCCTAACCCTAACCCTAACCCTAAAACCTAACCCTAACCCTAAAACAAACCTAACCCTAATCCGAACCCTAACCCTAACCTGAACCCGAACCCGAACCCTAACCCTAACCCGAACACTAACCTTAACCCTAACCGGAACCCTAACCCAAACCCGGACCCTAACCCGAAACCGAACCCTAACCCGAACCCGAACACTAACCCTAACACGAACCCTAACCCTAACCCTAAACCTAACCCCCAACCCTAACCCTAAACCTAAACCTAACCTTAACCCTAAAACCTAACCCTAACCCGAACCCTAACCCTAACCAGAACCCTAAAACTAACCCGAACCCTATGCCTAACCCGAACCCGAACCCGAACCCTATCCCTAACCCGAACTCTAAACCTAACCCTAACGCTAACCCTAACCCTAAAAGAAACCCTAACCCTAACCCCAACCCTAACCCGAACCCTAACCCTAACACTAAACCTAACCCTAACCCTAACCCGAACTCTAACACTAACCCGAACCCTAACCCTAACCCTAACCCTAACCCCTAACCCTAACCCTAACCCTAACCCTAACCCTAAAACCTAACCCTAACCCTACCCTAACCCTAACCCGACACTAACCCTAACCCCTAACCCTAACCCTATCCCGAAAACTAACCCTAACCCGAACCCGAATCCTAACCCTAACTCGAACCCTAACCTTAACCCTAACTCTAACCCTAACCCGAACCCTAACTCTAACCCGAACCCGAACCCTAACCCTAACCGTAACCCTAACCCGAACCCTAACCCGAACCCTAACTCGAACCCTAACCCTAACCCGAACCCTAACCCGAACCCGAACCCTAACCCTAACCCTAACCCGAACCCGAACCCTAACCCTAACCCGAACCTTAACCCTAACCCGAACCCTAACCCTAATCCTAACCCGAACCCTAACCCTAACCCTAACGCTAACCCTAACCCTAACCCTTACCCTAACCTGAACTCTAACCCGACCCTAACCCTAACACCTAACCCTAAACCTAACCCGAAACCTAACCCTAACCCGAACCCGAACCCTAAACCTAACCCGAACCCTAACCCTAACCCTAACCCTAACCCTAACCCTAACCCTAACCCGAACCCGAACACTAACCCGAACCCTAACCCTAACCCTAACCATAACCCTAACCCGAACGCTAACACGAACCCCTAAACCTAACCCTAACCCTATCCCGAACCCTAACCCTAACCGAACCCTAAACCGAACCATAACCCTAACCCGAAACCTAACCCGAACCCTAACCCGAACCCTAACCCTAACCCTAACCCGAATCCTAACCATAACCCCGAACCCGAACCCTAAACCTAACCCTAACCCAAACCCTACACCTAACCCTAACCCGAACCCTTATCCTAACACCGAACCCTAACCCTAACCCTAACCCGAACCCAAACCCTAACCCGAACCCTAACCCTACCCCGAACCCTAACCAGAACCCGAACCCAAACCCTAAACACTAACCCGAAACCTAACCCTAACCCAAACCCTAACCCAAACCCTAACTCTAAACCTAACCCCGAAACCGAACCCTAACCCTAACCCTAACACTAACCCGAACCCTACACCGAACCCTAACCCGAACCCGAACCCTAACCCTAACCCTAAACCTAACCCTACCCCGAACCCTAACCAGAACCCTAACCTTAACCCGAAACCTAACCATAACCCTCAACCGAACCTTAACCCGAACCATAAAACTAACCCTAACCCTAACCCGAACCCGACCCGAACCCGAACCCTAACCCGAACCCGAACCCGAACACTAACCCGAACCCGAACCCTAACCCTAACCCTAACACTAAACCGAACCCTAACCCGAAACCTAACCCTAACCCGAACCCTAACCCTAACTCTAACCGTAACACGAACCCTAACCCTAACCGTAACCCTAACCCTAAAACCTAACGCTAACCCTAACCCTAACCCTAACCCTAACCCTAACCCCTAACCCTAACCCTAACTCTAACCCTAACCCGAAACCGAACCCTAACCCTAACCCTAACCCTAACACGAATCCTAACCCTGCCCCGAACCCGAAACCTAACCCTAACCCGAACCCTAACCCGAACCCTAACCCTAACCCGAACCCTAACCCTAACCCTAACCCTAACCCGAACCCTAACCCGAACCCCTAACCCTAACCCTAACCCTATCCCGAACCCTAACCCTAACCCGAACCCGAACCCTAACCCTAAACCGAACCCTAACCCTAACCCAAACCCTAACACTAACACGAACCCGAACCCGAACCCTAACCCTAAACCGAACCCTAACCCTAACCCTAACCCTAACCCGAACCCTAACCCAAACACGAACCCTAACCCGAACCCGAACCCTAACCCTAACCCGAACCCTAACCCTAACCCGAACCCTAACCCTAACCCTAACCCGAACCCTAACCCTAACCCGAAACCTAACCCAAACCCTAACCCGAATCCTAACCCTAACCTTAACACGAACCCTAACCCGAACCCTAACCCTAACCCTAACCCTAACCCTAACCCTAACCCTAACCTTACCTGAACGCTAACCCTAACCCTAATCTTAAATCTACCCCTAACCCGAACCCTAACCCTAACCCTAACCTGAACACTAACCCTAACCCTAACCCTAACCCGTACCCTAACCCTAACCCTAAACGTAACCCTAACCCTAACCCGAACCCTAACCCTAACCCGAACCCTAACCCTAACCCTAACCCTAACCCTAATCCTAACCCCTAACCCTAACCCTAACCCTAACCCTAACCTTAAAACCTAACCCTAACACTAACCCTAACCCTAACCCGAACCCTAACCCTAACCCTAACCCGAACCCTAACCCTAACCCTAACCCTAACCCGAACCCTCACCCTAAACCTAACCCTAACCCCTAACCCTAACCCGAACCCAAACCCTAACCCTAACCCTAACCCGAACTCTAAACCTAACCCTAACCCTAAGCCTAACCCGAAACCTAACCCTAACACTAATCACTAACCCTAACCCGAACCATAACCCTAACCCGAACCCTAACCCTAACCCTAACCCGAAACCTAACCCTAACCCTAACCCTAACCCTAACGCGAACCCTAAACCGTACCCTAACCCTAACCCTAACCCTAACCCGAAACCTAACCTGAACTCTAACCCGACCCTAACCCTAACCCCTAACCCTAAACCTAACCCGAAACCTAACCCTAACCCGAACCCGAACCCTAACCCTAACTCGAACCCTAACCTTAACCCTAACCCTAACCCTAACCCGACCCTAACCCGAACCCGAACCCTAACCCGAACCCGAACCCTAACCCTAACCCTAACCCTAACCGGAACCCTAACCCGAACCCTAACTCGAACCCTAACACTAACCCGAACCCTAACCCGAACCCGAACCCGAACCCGAACCCTAACCCTAACCCGAACCTTAACCCTAACCCGAACCCTAACCCTAATCCTAGCCCGAACCTTAAACCTAACCCTAACGCTAACCCTAACCCTAACCCGAACCCTAACCTGAACTCTAACCCGACCCTAACCCTAACCCCTAACCCTAACCCGAAACCTAACCCACACCCGAACCCGAACCCTAATCCTAACCCGAACCCTAACCCTAACCCTAACCCTAACCCTAACCCGAACCCGAACACTAACCCGAACCCTAACCCTAACCCTAGCCCTAACCCTATCCCGAACCCTAACCCTAACCCGAACCCTAAACCGAACCCTAACCCTAACCCGAAACCTAACCCGAACCCTAACCCTAACCCTAACCCGAATCCTAACCATAACCCCGAACCCGAACCCTAAACCTAACCCTAACCCAAACCCTACCCCTAACCCTAACCCGAACCCTAACCCTAACACCGAAACCTAACCCTAACCCTAACCCGAACACAAACCCTAACCCGAACCCTAACCCGTCCCTAACCCTAACCCTAACCCGAACCCAAACCCTAAACACTAACCCGAAACCTAACCCTAACCCGAACCCTAACCCAAACCCTAACCCTAACCCTAAATCCGAAACCGAACCCTAACCCTAACCCTAACACTAACCCGAACCCTACACCGAACCCTAACCCGAACCCGAACCCTAACCCTAACCCTAAACCTAACCCTACCCCGAACCCTAACCAAAACCCTAACCTTAACCCGAACCCTAAACCTAACCCTCACCCGAACCTTAACCCGAACGATAAACCTAACCCTAAACCTAACCCGAACCCGACCCGAACCCGAACCCGAACCCTAACCCGAACCCGAACCCTAACACTAACCCGAACCCGAACCCTAACCCGAAGCCTAACACTAACCCGAACCCTAACCCGAACCCTAACCCTAACCCGAACCCTAATCCTAACTCTAACCGTAACACGAACCCTAACCCTAACCGTAACCCTAACCCTATAACCTAACCCTAACCCTAACCCTAACCCTAACCCTAACCCTAACCCCTAAACCTAACCCTAACCCTAACCCTAACCCGAACCCGAACCCTAACCCGAACCCTAACCCTAACCCTAATCCGAACCCTAACCCTAACCCTAACCCTAAACCGAACCCTAAACCTAACCCGAACCCGAACCCTAACCCTAACCCTAACCCTAAACCTAACCCTAACCCAAACCCTAACCCTAACCCGAACCCGAACACTAACCCTAAACCTAACGCTAACCCCAACCCTAACCCTAACCCTAACCCTAACCCGAACCCTAACCCTAACCCTAACCCGAACCCTAACTCTAACCCTAACCCTAACCCTAACCCTAACCCCGAACCCTAACCCTAACCCTAACCCTAAACCGAACCCTAACCCTAAACCGAACCCGAACCCTAACCCTAACCCTAACTCTTACCCTAAACCTAACCCTAACCCGAACCCTAACCCGAAACCTAACCCTAACCCTAACCCGAACCCTAACCCTAAACTGAACCCTAACCCTAACCCTAACACGAACCCTAAACCTAACCCTAAACTGAACCCGAACCCTAACCCGAAACCTAACCTAACCCTAACCCTAACCCGAACCCTAACCCTAACCCTAACCCGAACCCGAACCCTAACCCGAACCCTATCCCTAACCCTAACACTACCCGAACCCTAACCCTAACCCTAACACTAACCCGAACACTAACCCTAACCCGAACCCTAACCCGAAACCTAACCCGAACCCTAACCCTAACCCTAACCCGAACCCTAACCCTAACCCTAAGCCTAACCCGAACCCTAACCCTAACCCTAACTCTAACCCTAACCCTAACCCGAAACCTAACCTTAACCCTAAGACGAACCCTAACCCTAACCTGAACCCTAAATTTAACCCTAACCCGAACCCTAACCCTAACCCGAACCCTAACCCTAACCCTAACCCTAACCCTAACACCTAACCCTAACCCTACCCTAACCCTAACCCTAACCCGCAAACCTAACCTGAACCCTAACCCTAACCCTAACCCTAACACGAACCCTAACTCTAACCCTAACCCTAACCCTAACCCTAACCCGAACCCTAACCCTTAACCCTAACCCGAACCCGAACCCTAACCAGAACCCGAACCCTAAACCTAACCCGAACCCGAACCCTAACACTAACCCGAACCCTAACCCTAACCCGAACCCTAACCCTAACCCTAACCCTAACCCAAAACCTAACCCTAACCCGAACCCTAACTCTAACCCGAACCCTAACCCAAACCCTAACCCGAACCCTAACCCTAAACCTAACACTAACCCTAAACGGAACCCTATCACTAACCCGAACCCTAACCCTAACCCTAACCCGAACCGTAACCCGAACCCTAACCCTAACCCTAATCCTAACCCAAACCCTAACCCTAACCCTAACCCGAACCCTAACCCTAACCCGATCCCTAACTCTAACCCTAACCCGAACCCTAACCCTAACCCTAACCCGAACCCTAACCCTAACCCTAACCCTAACACGAACCCTAACCCTAACCCTAAACCTAACTCTAACCCTAACCCGAACCCTAACCCTAACGCGAACCCTAACCCTAACCCTAACCCTAACCCCTAACCCTAACCCTAAACCTAAACCTAACCTTAACCCTAAAACCTAACCCTAACCCTAACCCTAACCCTAACCCGAAACCTAACCCTAACCCTAACCCGAACCCTAACCCGAACCCTAACCCTAACCCGAACCCTAACACTAACCCGAACCCTATGCCTAACCCGAAACCGAACCCGAACCCTATCCCTAACCCGAACCCTAACCTAACCCTAACGCTAACCCTAACCCTAAAACAAACCCTAACCCTAACCCTAACCCTAACCCGAACACTAACCCTAACACTAAACCTAACCCTAACCCTAACCTGAACTCTAACACTAACCCGAAACCTAACCCTAACCCTAACCCTAACCCTAACCCTAACCCTAACCCTAAAACCTAACCCTAACCCTACCCTAACCCTAACCCGAACCCTAACCCTAACCCTAACCCGAAACCTAACACTAACCCTAACCCTAACCCGAAACCTAAACCTAAACCGAACCCTAACCCTAACCCTAACCCGAACCCTAACCCTAACCCTAACCCTAAACCTAACCCTAACCCGAACCCTAACCCTAACCCGAACCCGAACCCGAACCATAACCCTAACCCGAAACCTAAACCTAACCCTAACCCTAACCCGAAACGTAACCCAAACACGAACCCTAACCGGAATCCGAACCCTAACCCTAACCCGAACCCTAACCCTACCCCGAACCCTAACCCTAACCCGAACCCTAACCCTAACCCTAACCCGAATCCTAACCCTAACCCTATCCCGAACCCTAACCCGAACCCTAACCCTAACCCTAACCCTAACGCAAACCCTAACCCTAACACGAACCCTAACCCTAAACCTAACCCGAACGCTAACCCTAACGCTAACCCTAAACCTAACCATAACCCAAACCCTAACCCTAACCCTAACCCGAACCCTAACCCTAACCCTAACCCTAACCTGAACCCTAAACCTAACCCTAAACCTAACCCTAACCCGAAGCCGAACCCTAACCCTAACCCGAACCCTAACCCTAACACTAACCCGAACCCTAACGCTAACCCTAACCCGAACTCTAACCCTAACCCTAACCCTAAGCCTAACCGAACCCTAACCCTCACCCTAACCCTAACCCCTAACACTAACCCGAACCCTAAACCTAACCCTAACCCTAACTCTAACCCGAACCCTAACCCTAACCCTAACCCTAACCCTCATACCTAACCCTAACCCCAACCCGAACCCTAACCCTAACCCGAGCCCTAACCCTAACCGAACCCTAACCCTAACCCTAACCCGAACCCTAAACTTAAACCTAACCCTAACCCTAAACCTAACCCTAACCCTCACCCGAACCCTAACCCTAACCCTAACCCTAACCCTAACCCTAACCCGAACCCTAACCCTATCCTGAACCCGAACCCTAAACCGAACCCTAACCCGAACACTACCCTAACCCGCACCCGAACCCTAACCCTAACACTAACCCGAACCCTAACCCGAAACCTCACCCGAACCCTAACCCGAACCCTAACCCGAACCCTAACCCGAACCCTAACCCTAACCCTAACCCGAACCCTAACCCGAACCCTAATCCTAACCTTAACCCGAACCCTAAACCTAACCCTAACCCGAATCCGAACACTAACCCTAACCCTAACCCTAACCCTCACCCGAACCCTAACCCTAACCCTAACCAGAACCCTAACCCTTAACCCTAACCCGAATCCGAAACCTAACCAGAACATGAACCCTAACCCTAACACGAACCCGAACCCTAACCCTAACCTGAACACGAAACTGAACCCTAAGCCTAACCCTAACACGAACCCTAACCATAACCCTAACCCTAACCCGAACCGGAACCCTTACCCTAACCCTAATCCTAACCCTAACCCGAACCCTAACTCTAACCCGAACCCTAACCCGAACCCTAACCCGAACCCTAACCCTAAACCTAACCCTAACCCGAACCCTAACACTAACCCGAACCCTAACCCTAACCCTAACCCAAAACCTAACCCGAACCCTAACCCGAACCCTAACCCTAACCCTAACCCGAACCCTAAACCTAATCCTAACCCGAAACCTAACCCGATCCCAAACCTTAACACTAACCCTAACCCTAACTCGAACCCTAACCCTAACCCTAACCGGAACCCTAACCCTAACCCTAATCAGAACCTGAACCCTAACCCCTTACCCGAATCCTAACCCTAACCCGAACCCTAAACCGAACCCTAACCCTAACCCTAACCCGAACCCGAAACCTAACCCGAACCCTAACCCTAAACGTAACCATAACCCTAACCCTAACCCTAACCCTAACCCTAACCCTAACCCGAACCCTAAACCTAACCCTAAACTGAACCCGAACCCTAACCCGAACCCTAACCTAACCCTAACCCTAACCCGAACCCTAATCCTAACACTAACCCGAACCCGAACCCTAACCCGAACCCTAAACCTAACCCTAACACTAACCGAACCCTAACCCTAACCCTAACCCTAAGCCGAACACTAAACCTAACCCGAACCCTAAACCGAAACCTAACCCGAACCCTAACCCTAACCCTAACCCGAACCCTAACCCTAACCCTAAGCCTAACCCGAACCCTAACCCTAACCCTAACTCTAACCCTAACCCTAACCCGAAACCTAACCTTAACCCTAAGCCGAACCCTAACCCTAACCCGAACCCTAAACTTAACCCTAACCCGAACCCTAACCCTAACCCGAACCCTAACCCTAACCCTAACCCTAACCCTAACCCCTAACCCTAACCCTACCCTAACCCTAACCCTAACAATCAAACGTAACCTGAACCCTAACCCTAACCCTAACCCTAACACGAACGCTAACTCTAACCCTAACCCTAACCCTAACCATAACCCGAACCCTAACCCTTAACCCTAACCCGAAACCGAACCCTAACCAGAACCCGAACCCTAAACCTAACCCGAACCCGAACCCTAACACTAACCCGAACCCTAACCCTAACCCGAACCCTAACCCTAACCCTAACCCTAACCCAAACCCTAACCCTAACCCGAACCCTAACTCTAACCTGAACCCTAACCCGAACCCTAACACGAACCCTAACCCTAAACCTAACACTAACCCTAAACGGAACCCTAACCCTAACCCGAACCCTAACCCTAACCCTAACCCTAACATTAACCCAAACCCTAACCCGAACCCTAACCCGAACCCTAACCCGAACCCTAACCCGAACCCAAACCCTAACCCTAACCCTAACCCTAACCCTAACCCTAACACTAACCCGAACCCGAACCCTAAACACTTACCCGAATCCTAACCCTAAACCGAACCCTAACCCGAACCCTAACCCTAACCCTAACCCCGAACCCGAACCCTAAACCTAACCCTAACCCTAACCCGAACCCTAACCCTAACCCGAAACCTAACCCGAACCCTAACCCAAACCCTTACCCTAACCCTAACCCTAACCGTAACCCGAACCCGAACCCTAACCCGAACCCTAACCCTAACCGTAACCCTAACCCTAACCCGAACCCTAACCCGAACCCAAACCCGAACCCTAACCCGAACCCTAACCCTAACCCTAACCCGAACCCTAACCCGAAACCTAAACCTAACCCTAACCCGAACCCTAACCCGAACCCTAACCCTAACCCTAAACCTAACCCGAACCCTAACCCGAACCCTAACCCTAACCCGAAACCTAACCCGAACCCTAACCCAAACCCTTACCCTAACCCTAACCCTAACCGTAACCCGAACCCGAACCCTAACCCTAACCCTAACCCGAACCCGAACCCTAACCCGAACCCTAACCCTAACCCGAAACCTAACCCTAACCCTAACCCGAATCATAACCCTAACCTTAACCCGAACCGTAACCCGAAACCTAACCCTAACCCTAATCCTAACCCAAACCCTAACCCTAACCCTAACCCGAACCCTAACCCGACACTAACCCTAACCCGAAACCTAAACCTAACCCTAACCCGAACCCTAACCCAAACCCGAACCCTAACCCGAACCCTAACCCTAACCCTAACCCCTAACCCTAACACTAAACCTAACCCTAACCCTAACCCTAACCCGAACCCTAACCCTAAACCTAACCCTAACCCGAACCCTAATCCTAACCCTAACCCTAACTGGAACCATAACCCGAACCCTAACCCTAACCCGAACCCTAAACCTAACCCTAACCCGAACTGGAACCCTAACCCGAACCCGAACCCTAACCCTAACCCTAACCCTAACACGAACCCTAACCCGAACCCTAACCCTAAACCGAACCCTAACCCTAACCCGAACCCGAACCCTAACCCTAACCCTAACCCGAACCCGAACCCGAACCCTAACCCTAAACCGAACCCTAACCCTAACCCTAACCCTAACCCTAACCCGAACCCTAACCCAAACACGAACCCTAACCCGAATCCGAACCCTAACCCGAACCCGAACCCTAACCCTAACCCGAAACCTAACCCTAACCCTAACCCGAACCCTAACCCTAACCCTAACCCGAAACCCAACCCTAACCCTTACCCTAACCTGAATCCAAACCCTAACCTGAACCCGAACCCTAACCCGAACCCTAACCCTAACCCTAACCCTAACCCTAACCCAAACCCTGACCCTAACCCTAACCCGAACCCTAACACTAACCTTACCCGAACGCTAACCCTAACCCTAATCTTAAATCTACCCCTAACCCGAACCCTAACCCTAACCCTAACCTGAACACTAACCCTAACTCTAAACCTAACCCTAACCCTAACCCTAACCCGAAACATAACCCTAACCCTAACCCTAATCCCTAACCCGAACTATAAACCTAACCCTACCCCGAACCCTAACCAGAACCCTAACCTTAACCCGAACCCTAACCCTAACCCTCACCCGAACCTTAACCCGAACCATAAACCTAACCCTAAACCTAACCCGAACCCGACCCGAACCCTAACCCGAACCCGAACCCGAACACTAACCCGAACCCGAACCGTAACCCTAACCCTAACCTAACCCTAACCCTAACCCGAAACCCTAACCCTAACCCTAACCCTAACCCTAACCCTAACCCTAAAACCTAACCAAACCCTAACCCTAACCCTAACGCGTACCCTAAACATAACCCTAACCCGAACCCTAACCAGAACCCGAACCCGAACCCTAACCCTAACCCTAAACCTAACCCTAACCCTAATCCGAACCCTAAACTAACCCGAACCCTAACCCTAAACCTAACCCGAACCCTAACCGTAATCCTAACCCGAACCCTAACCGTAAACCGAACCCTAATCCTAACCCTAACCCTAACCCTAACCCGAACCCTAACCCTAACCCTAACCCTAACTCGAACCCTAACTTGAACCCTAACCCTAACCCGAACCCTAACCCTAACCCTTACCCTAACCCGAACCCGAACACTAACCCTAACCCTAACCCTAACCCGAACCCTAACCCTAACCCGAAACCTAACCCTAACCCTAAACCGAACCCTAACCCGAAACCTAACCCGAACCCTAACTCGAACCCTAACCCTAACCCTAACCCGAAACATAAACCTAACCCTAACCCGAACCCGAACCCTAACCCTAACCCTAACCCTAACACGAACCCTAACCCGAACCCGAACCCTAAGCCTAACCCGAACCCGAACCCGAACCCTAACCCTAACCCGAAACCTAACCCTAACACTAACCCGAACCATAACCCTAAACCGAAACCTAACCCGAACCCTAACCCGAACCCTAACCCAAACCCGAACCCTAACCCGAACCCGAACGCTAACCCTAACCCGAAAACGAACCCTAACCCTAACCCGAACCCTAACCCTAACCCTAACCCCTAACCCTAACACTAAACCTAACCCTAACCCTAAAACCTAACCCTATCCCTAACCCTAAACCTAACCCTAAACCGAACCCTAACCCTAACCCTATCCCCAACACTTACCCTAACCCTAACCCTAACCCGAAACCTAACACGAACCCTAACCCTAACCCTAACCCTAACCCTAACCCCTAACCCTAACCCGAACCCTAACCCTAACCCGAAACCTAACCCTAACCCTAACCGGAACCCTAACCCTAACCCTAACCCTAACTCGAACCCTAACTCGAACCCTAACCCTAACCGGAACCCTAACCCTAACCCTTACCCTAACCCGAACCCGAACCCTAAACCTAACCCTAACCCTAACCCGAACCCTAACCCTAACCCGAAACCTAACCCTAACCCTAAACCGAACCCTAACCCTAACCCTAACCCGAACCCTAACCCTAACCCGAACTCTAACCCTAAACCGAACCCGAACCCGAACCATAACCCTAACCCGAAACCTAAACCTAACCCTAACCCTAACCCGAAACGTAACCCAAACACGAACCGTAACCCGAACCCGAACCCTTACCCTAACCCTAACCCAAACCCTAACCCTAACCTTAAACCTAACCCTAACCCGAATTCTAAACCTAACCCTAACCCTAACCCGAAACCGAACTCTAACCCGAACCCTAAGCCGAACCCTAACCCGAACCCTAACCCTAAACCTAAACCTAACCCTAACCCGAACCCTAACCCTAACCCTAACCCAAACCCTAACCCTAACCCTAACCCTAACCCTAACCCAAAACCTACCCGAACCCTAACCCGAACCCTAACCCTAAACCTAACCCGAATCCTAACCCTAACACTAACCCGAACCCTAACCCGAACCCAAACCCTAACCCGAACCCGAAACCTAACCCGAACCCTAACCCTAACCGTAACCCTAACCCTAACCCGAACCCTAACCCTAACCCTAACCCGAACCCTAAACCTTAACCGAACCCGAACCCTAATCCTAACCCTAAACCTAACCCTAACCCAAACCCTAACCCTACCCCGAACCCGAACCCTAACCCTAACCCTAACCCTAACCCTAACCCTAACCCTAACCCAAACCCTAACCCTACCCCGAACCCTAACCCTAACCCTAACCCGAACCCGAACCCTAACCGTAACCCTAACCCTAACACGAACCATAACCCGAACCCTAACCCTAACCCGAACCCTAACCCTAACCCGAACCCTAAGCCTAACCCGAACCCGAACCCGACACTAACCCTAACCCGAAACCTAACCCTAACCCTAACCCGAACCCTAACCCAAACCCGAACCCTAACCCGAACCCTAACCCTAACCCTAACCCCTAACCCTAACACTAAACCTAACCCTAAACCTAACCCTAACCCGAACCCTAACCCTAAACCTAACCCTAACCCGAACCCTAATCCTAACCCTAACCCTAACTGGAACCATAACCCGAACCCTAACCCTAACCCGAACCCTAAACCTAACCCTAACCCGAACTGGAACCCTAACCCGAACCCGAACCCTAACCCTAACCCTAACCCTAACACGAACCCTAACCCGAACCCTAACCCTAAACCGAACCCTAACCCTAACCCGAACCCGAACCCTAACCCTAACCCTAACCCGAACCCGAACCCGAACCCTAAACCTAAACCGAACCCTAACCCTAACCCTAACCCTAACCCTAACCCGAACCCTAACCCAAACACGAACCCTAACCCGAATCCGAACCCTAACCCGAACCCGAACCCTAACCCTAACCCGAAAACTAACCCTAACCCTAACCCGAACCCTAACCCTAACCCTAACCCTAACCCGAAACCCAACCCTAACCCTTACCCTAACCTGAATCCAAACCCTAACCTGAACCCGAACCCTAACCCGAACCCTAACCCTAACCCTAACCCTAACCCTAACCCAAACCCTGACCCTAACCCTAACCCGAACCCTAACACTAACCTTACCCGAACGCTAACCCTAACCCTAATCTTAAATCTACCCCTAACCCGAACCCTAACCCTAACCCTAACCTGAACACTAACCCTAACTCTAAACCTAACCCTAACCCTAACCCTAACCCGAAACATAACCCTAACCCTAACCCTAATCCCTAACCCGAACTATAAACCTAACCCTACCCCGAACCCTAACCAGAACCCTAACCTTAACCCGAACCCTAACCCTAACCCTCACCCGAACCTTAACCCGAACCATAAACCTAACCCTAAACCTAACCCGAACCCGACCCGAACCCTAACCCGAACCCGAACCCGAACACTAACCCGAACCCGAACCGTAACCCTAACCCTAACCTAACCCTAACCCTAAACCGAAACCCTAACCCTAACCCTAACCCTAACCCTAACCCTAAAACCTAACCAAACCCTAACCCTAACCCTAACGCGTACCCTAAACATAACCCTAACCCGAACCCTAACCAGAACCCGAACCCGAACCCTAACCCTAACCCTAAACCTAACCCTAACCCTAATCCGAACCCTAAATTAACCCGAACCCTAACCCTAAACCTAACCCGAACCCTAACCGTAATCCTAACCCGAACCCTAACCGTAAACCGAACCCTAATCCTAACCCTAACCCTAACCCTAACCCGAACCCTAACCCTAACCCTAACCCGAACCCTAACCCGAACCCTAACCCGAACCCTAACCCTAACACGAACCCTAACCCGAACCCTAACCCGAACCCTAACCCGAACCCGAACCCGAACCCACACCCGAAACCTGGCCTAACCCTAACCCTAACCCGATCCTGAAACCTAACCCTAACCCAAACCCTAACCCTAACCCGAACCCGAACCCTAACCCTAACCCGATCCCTAAACCGAACCCTAAACTTAACTCTAACCCTAACCCAAACCCTAACCCTAACCCGAACCTTAACCCTAATGCTAACCCTAACCTGAACCCTAACCCGAACCCCTAACCCTAACCCTAACCCTAACCAGAACCCTAACCCTAACCCGAAACCTAACCCGAACGCTAAACCTAACCCGACCCCTAACCCGAACCCTAAACCTAACCCCAACCCGAATCCTAACCCTAACCCCGAAACCGAAACCTAACCCTAACCCTAACCCTAACCCGAAACCTAACACTAAACCTAACCCTAAACCTAACCCGAACCCTAACCCGAACCCGAACCCTAACCCTAATCCTAACCCTAACCCGAACCCTAACCCTAACCCTAAACCAAACCCGAAACCTAACCCGAACACAACCCTAACCCGAACCCTAACCCTAAACCGAACCCTAACCCTAACCCTAAACCTAACCCGAACCCTAAACCTAAACCGAACCCTAAACGTAAACCTAACACGAACCCTAACCCTAACCCTAAACCGAACCCTAACCGTAACCCGAACCCTAACCCTAACCCTAACCCTAACCCGAACCCTAACCCTAACCCTAACCCGAACTCTAACCCGAACACTAACCCGAACCCTAACCCTAACCCGAACCCTAACCCGAACCCGAAACGGAACCCTAACCCGAACACGAAACCGAACCCTAACCCGAACCCGAACCCTAACCCTAACCCTAACCCTAACCCGAACCCTAACCCGAACCCTAACCATAACCCGAAACCTAACCCTAACCCGAACCCTAACCCGAACCCGAAACCTAACCCTAAACCTAAACCTAACCCTAACCCGAACCTGAACCCTAACCCTAACCGTAACCCTAACCATAACCCGAACCCGAACCCTAACCCTAAATCGATCCCTAACCCGAACACTAACCCTAACCCTAACCCTAACCCGAACACTAACCCTAAACCGAACCCTAACCCTAACCCTAACCCTAACCCGAACCCTAACCCGAACCCCTAACCCTAACCCTGACCCTAACCAGAACCCTAACCCTAACCCGAACCCTAACCCGAACCCTAACCCTAACCCGAACCCTAACCCGAACCCTAACCCGAACCCTAACCCTAACCCTAACCCGAATGCTAACCATAACCCCGAACCCGAACCCTAAACCTAAACCTAACCCTAACCCGAACCCTAACCCTAACCCTAACCCTAACCCGAACCCTAACCTGAACCCCTAACCCTAACCCTAACCCTAACCCGAACCCTAACCCTAACCCGACCCCTAAACCGAACACTAACCCTAACCCGAACCCTAACCCGGACCCTAACCCGAACCCTAACCCTAACCCTAACCCGAATCCTAACCCTAACCCCGAACCCGAACCCTAAACCTAACCCTAACCCGAACCCTAACCCTAACCCTAACCCGAACACTAACCCTAACCCCGAACCCTAACCCTAACCCTAACCCGAAACCTAACTCTAACCCGGCCCTAACCCTAACCCTAACCCTAATCCGAACCCGAACCCTAACCACTAACCCGACACCTAACCCTAACCCGAACCCTAACCCAAACCCTAACACTAACCCTAACCCCGAAACCGAACCCTAACCCTAACCCTAACCCAAACACTACACCGAAACCTAAACCTAACCCGAACCCTAACCCTAACCCTAACACTAATCCGAACCCTAACCCGAACCCTAACCCTAACCCGAACCCTAACCCTAACTCTAACCGTAACACGAACCCTAAACCTAACCCTAACACTAACCTTAAAACCTAAACCTAACCCTATCCCTAACCCTAAACCTAACACTAACCCTAACCCCTAACCCTAACCCTAACCCTAACCCTAAAACCTAACCCTAACCCTAACCCTAACCCGTACCCTAACCCTAACCCTAACCCGAACCCTAACCCTAACCCTAACCCTAACCCGATCCCTAACCCTAACCCGAACCCACACCCTAACCCTAATCCTAACCCGAACCTTAACCCGAACCCCTAACCCTAACCGTAAACCTAACCCGAACGATAACCCTAACCCGAACACTAACCCGAACCCTAACCCTAACCCTAAATCCTAACCCTAACCCTAACCCTAACCGTAAACCGTACCCTAACCCTAACCCTAACACGAACCCTAACCCTAACCCTAACCCTAACCCTAACACGAACCCTAACCCTAAACCGAACCCTAACCCTAACCCGAACTCTAACCCTAAACCTAACAGTAACCCGAATCCTAACCCGAACCCCTAACCCTAAACCTAACCCTAACTCTAAACCGAACCCTAACCCTAACCCTAACCCGAACCCTAACCCGAAACCTAACCTGAAACCGAACCCTAACCCGAACCCTAACCCGAACCATAACCCTAAACCTAACCCGAATCCTAACCCTAACCCCGAACCCAAACCCTAACCCTAAACCTAACCCGAACCCGAACCCTAACCCTAACCCTAACCCGAACCCTAACCCGAACCCCTAACGCTAACCATAACCCTAACCCTAAACCGAACCCTAACCCTAACCCGAACCCTAACTCGAACCCTAACCCGAACCCTAACCCTAACCCTAACCCCGAACCCCAACCCTAACCCTAAACCTAACCCTAACCCGAACCCGACCCCGAACCCTAACCCTAACCCGAAACCGAACCCTAACCCTAACCCGAACCCGAACCCTAACCTGAACCCTAACCCTAACCCTAATCCAAATACTAACCCTAACCCCGAAACCGAACCCTAACCCTAACCCTAACCCTAAACCGAACCCTAACCCTAACCCGAACCCTAAACGGAAACCTAACCCTAACCCGAACCCTAACCCGAACCCTAACCCGAACCTAACCCTAACCCGAATCCTAACCCTAACCCCGAACCCGAACCCTAAACCTAATCCTAACCCGAACCCTAACCCTAACCCTAACCCGAACCCTAACCCTAACCCCGAACCCTAACACTAACCCTAACCCGAACCATAACCCTAACACGAACCCGAACCCTAACCACTAACCCGAAACCTAACCCTAACCCGAACCCTAACCCAAACCCTAACCCTAACCCTAACCCCAAAACCGAACCCTAACCCTAACCCTAACACTAACCCAAACCCTACACCGAACCCTAACCCGAACCCGAACCCTAACCCTAAACCTAAACCTAACCCTCACCGAACCCTAACCAGAACTCTAACCTTAACACGAACCCTAACCCTATCCCTCACCCGAAACTTAACGCGAACCCTAAAACTAAACCTAACCCTAATCCGAACCCGAACCCGAACCCAAACTCTAACCCGAACCCTAACCCGAACCCTAACCCTAACCCTAACCCCGAACCCGAAACCTAACCCTAAACCTAACCCGAATCCTAACCCTAACCCCGAACTCGAACTCTAACCGTAACCCGAACACTAACCCTAACCCTAAACCGAACCCTAACCTGAACCCTAAACCTAACCCTAAACCTAACCCGACCCCGAACTCTAACCCTAACCCGAACACTAACCCTAACCCTAAACCGAACCCTAACCTGAACCCTAAAGCTAACCCTAACCCTAACCCGAACCCTAACCCGAACCCGAACCCTAACCCTAACCCTGACCCTAACCCTAACCCGAACCCTAAACCGAACCCTAACCCTAACCCGACCCTAACCCTAAACCTATCCCTAACCCGAACCCTAACCCTAACCCGAACCCGAAACCTAACCCGAACCCTAACCCTAACCCTAACCCTAAACCTAAACCTAACCCTAACCCTAACCCGAACCCGAGCCCAAACCCGAACCCTAACCCTAACCCTAACCTTAGCCCGAACCCGAACCCTAAACCTAACCCTAACCCGAACCCGAACCCGAACCCGAACCCTAGCCTAACCCGAACCATAACCCGAACCGTAACCCAAACACTAACCCTAACCCTAACCCGAAACCGAACCCTAACCCTAAACCGAACCCTAACCGTAAACCGAACCCTAACCCTAACCCTAACCCTAACCCGAACCCTTACCCGAACCCCTAACCCTAACCCTAACCCTAACCCGAACCCTAACCCTAACCCGAACCCTAAACCGAACACTAACCCTAACCCGAACCCTAACCCGAACCCTAACCCGAACCCTAACCCGAACCCTAACCCGAAAACTAACCCTAACCCCGAACCCGAACCCTAAACCTAACGCTAACCCTAACCCGAACCCGAACCCTAAACCGAACCCTAACCCTAACCCTAACGCTAACCCTAAACCTAACACGAACCCTAACCCTAATCCGAACCCGAAACCTAACCCTAACCCTAACCCGAACACTAACCCTAACCCGAACCCTAACCCGAACCGGAACCCTAACCCTAACCCAAACCCTAACCTTAAACCTAACCCTAACCCGAACCTTAACCCTAACCCGAACCCGAACCCTAAACCTAACCCTAACCCTAACCCTAACCCTAACCCCAACCCTAACTCTAACCCTAACCCTAAACCTAACCCTAAACCTAACCCTAACCCTAACCCGAACCCTAACCCTAACCCTAACCCTAACCCTAAACCTAACCCTAACCCGAACCCTAACCCTAACCGTAACACGAACCCTAACCCTAACCCTAACCCTAACCCTAACCCTAACCCGAACCCTAACCTTAACCCCTAACCCTAACCCTAACCCTAAACCTAACCCGAACACTAACCCTAACCCTAACCCCTAACCCTACCCCTAAAACGAACCCTAACCCCTAACCCTAACCCTAACCCTAACCCGAACCCTAACCCTAACCTGAACCCTAACCCTAAACCGAACGCTAACCCGAAACCTAACCCTAACCCGAACCCGAACCCTAACCCTAAACCGAACCCTAACCCTACACGAAACCTAACTCTAACCCAAACCCTAACCCGAACCCTAACCCTAACCCGAACCCGAACCCTAACCCTAAGCCGAACCCTAACCCTAACCCGATCCCTAACCCTAACACTAACCCTAACCCTAACCCTAACTCTAACCCGAACCCTAACCCTAACCCGAACCCTAACCCGAACCCGAACCCTAACCCAAACCCTAACCCTAACCCGAACCCGAACCCTAACCCTAACCAGAACCCTAACCCTAACCCTTACCCTAACCCCTAACCCTCACCTGAACCCTAACCCTAGCCCTAAACCTAACCCTAATCCGAACCCTAACCCGAACCCTAACCCGAAACCTAACCCGAAAGTTAACCCTCAACCTAACCCTAACCCGAACCCTAACCCTAACCCGAACCCAAACCCTAACCCTAACCCTAACCCCGAACCCTAACCCTAACCCGAACCCTAACCCGAACCCTAACCCTAACCCGAACACGAACCCTAACCCTAACCCTAACCCTAAACCTAACCCTAACCCGAACACTAAACCTAACCCTAAACCTAACCCTAACCCGAACCCTAACCCTAACCCTAACACCGAACCCTAACCCTAACACTAACCCTAACCCTAACCCGAACCCTAATCCTATCCCGATCCCGAACCCTAACCCTAACCCTAACCCGAACGCTAAACCTCACCCTAACCCTAACGCGAACCCTAACCCTAACCCTAACCCTAACCCTAACCCGAACCCTAACCCTAACCCTAACCTGAACCCCTAACCCTAACCCAAACCCTAACCTTAACGCTAAACCGAACCAAACCCTAACACTAACCCGAACCCCTAACCCTACCCCTAACCCTTACCCGAATTCTAACCCTAACAGTAACTCGAACCCCTAACCCTAACCCTAACCCTAAACCGGACCCTAAACCGAACCCTAACCCTAACCCTAACCCGAACCCTAACCCTAACCCTAACCCGAACCCTAACCCTAACCCTAACCCTAACCCTAACCCGAAACCTAACCCTAACCCTAAACTGAACCCAAATCCTAAACCTAACCCTAACGCTAACCCTAAACCCGAACCCTAAACCTAACCCGAACCCTAACCCTAACCGAACCCTAACCCGAACCCGAACCCTAACCCGAACCCTACCCCGAAACCTAACCCTAATCCGAACCCGAACCCTAACCCGAACCCTAACCCTAACACGAACCCTAACCCTAACACGAACCCTAACCCTAACCCTAACCCGAACCCTAACCCTAACCCGAACCCTTACCCTAACCCAAACCCTAACCCGAACCCTAACCCTAACCCGAACCCGAACCCTAACCCTAACCCTAACCCGAACCCTAACCCTAACCCGAACCCTAACCCTAACACTAATCCTAACCCGAAACCGAAACCTAACTCTAACCTGAACCCTAAACCTAACACTAACCCTAACCCGAACCCTAACCCTAACCCTAACCCTAACCCGAACCCCTAACCCTAACCCTAACCCTAACCCTAACCTTAACGCTAAACCGAACCATAACCCTAACACTAACCCGAACCCCTAACCCTAACACTAACCCTAACCCTAACCCGAATTCTAACCCTAACCCTAACCCGAACCCCTAACCCTAACCCTAACCCTAAACCGGACCCTAACCCGAACCCTAACCCTAAACCTAACCCTAACCCGAACCCTAACCCTAACCCTAACCCTAACCCTAACGCTAACCCGAAACCTAAACATAACCCTAAACCGAACAATAATCCTAAACCTAACCATAACGCTAACACTAAACCCGAACCCTAAACCTAACCCGAACCCTAACCCTAACCGAACCCTAACCCGAACCCGAACCCTAACCCTAACCCTACCCCGAACCTTAACCCTAACCCGAACCCGAACCCTAACCCGAACCCTAACCCTAACACGAACCCTAACCCTCACACGAACCCTAACCCTAACCCTAAACCGAACCCTAACCCTAACCCGAACCCTAACCCTAACCCAAACCCTAACCCGAACCCTAACCCTAACCCGAACCCGAACCCTAACCCTAACCCTAACCCGAACCCTAACCCTAAGCCGAACCCTAACCCTAACACTAATCCTAACCCGAAACCGAAACCTAACTCTAACCTGAACCCTAAACCTAACACTAACCCTAACCCGAACGCTAACCCTAACCCTAACCCTAACCCGAACCCGAACCCTAACCCTAACCCTAACCCTAACCCTAAACCGAACCCTAACCCTAACCCAAACCCTAACCCGAACCCTAACCCTAACCCGAACCCGAACCCTAACCCTAACCCTAACCCGAAACCTAACCCTAACCCGAACCCTAACCCTAACACTAATCCTAACCCGAAACCGAAACCTAACTCTAACCTGAACCCTAAACCTAACACTAACCCTAACCCGAACCCTAACCCTAAACCTAACCCTAACCTAACCCTAACACCGAAACCTAACCTTAATCCGAAGCCTTACCCTAACCCGAACCCGAACCTTAACCCGAACCCTAACCCGAAAACTAACCCTAACACTAACCATAACCCTAACCCCTAACCCTCACCCGAACCCTAAACTTAACCCTAACCCTAACCCCGAACCCTAACCCTAACCATAACCCTAACCCTAACCAGAACCCTAACCCTAACCCGAACCCGAACCGTAACCCTAAACCTAACCCTAACCCCGAAACCTAACCCTAGCCCTAACCCTAAACCGAACCCTAACCCTAACACTAACACGAACCCCTAACCCTAACCCTAACCCTAACCTGAACCCTAACCCGAACCCTAACCCTAACCGTAACCTGAACCCTAATCCTAACCCTAACCCAAACCAGAACCCTAACCCGAACACTAACACTAACCCGAACACTAACCAGAACCCTAACCTGAACCCGAACCCTAACCCAAACACTAACCCGAACCCTAACCCTAACCCAAAACCTAACCCGAACCCTAACCCGAACCCGAACCCGAACTCTAACCATAACCCGAACCCTAACCCTAACCCGAACCCGAACCCTAACCCCAACCCTAACCCGAACCCTAACCCTAACACTAACCCTAACCCTAACCCTAACCCTAACCCAAACCCGAACCGGAACCCGAACCCGAACCCTAACCCGAACCCTAACCCGAACCCGAAACCGAACCTTAACCCGAAACCTAACCCTAACCCGAAACCTAACCCTAACCCTAATCCGAACCCTAACCCTAAGCCGAACACTAAGCCGAACACTAACCCCAACCCTAACCCTAACCCGAACCCTAACCCGAACCCTAACCCTAACCTTAGCACCTAACCCTACCCCGAACCCTAACCCTAAACCTAACCCTAACCCGAACCCTAACCCGAACCCTAACCAGAACGCTAACCCTCACCCTAACCCTAACCCGAACACTAAACCTAACCCTAACCCTAACCCTAACCCTAACACGAACCCTAACCCTAACCTTAAACCTAACCTCGAACCCTAACCCTAACCCTAACCCTAACCCGAAACCTAACCCTAACCCGAACCCGAACCCTAACCCTAAGCCTAACCCTTACCCTAAGCCGAACCCTAACCCTAACCCTTAACCCTAACACTTAACCCGAACCCTAACCATAACCCGAAACCTAACCCGATCCCGAACACTAACCCGAAGGCGAACCCTAACCCTTAACCCGAACCCTAAACCTAACCCTAACCCTAACACCGAACCCTAACCCTAACCAGAAACCTAACCCTAAACCGAACCCGAACCCTAACCCGAACCCTAACCCGAACCCTAACCCTAACCCGAACCCGAACCCTAACCCGAACACTAACCCTAACCCGAACCCTAACCCTAACCCTAATCCGAACCCTAACCCTAACCCGAACCCTAACCCGAACACTAACCCGAACCCTAACCCTAACCCGAACCCTAACCCGAACCCTAACCCTAACCCTAACCCTAACCCCTAAACCTCACCCGAACCCTAAACCTAACCCTAACCCTAACCCCGAACCCTAACCCTAACCCTAACCCTAACCCGAACCCTAACCCTAACCCGCACCCGAACCCTAACCCTAACCCTAACCCCGAAACCTAACCCGAGCCCTAGCACTAACCCGAACTCTAACCCTAAACCTAACCCGAACCCCTAAACCTAACCCTAACCCTAACCCACCCTAACCCAAACCCTAACCCTAACCCGAACCCTAAGCCTAACCCTAACCCAAACCCGAACCCTAACCCGAACCCTAACCCTAACCCGAACCCTAACCCTAACCCGAACCCTAACCCGAACCCAAACCCTAACCCGAACCCTAACCCGAACCCTAGCCCTAACCCGAACCCTAACCCTAACCCTAACCCCGAACCCTAACCCTAACCCGAACCCGAACCCTAACCCAAAACCTAACCCGAACCCGAACCCGAACCGTAACCCGAACTCTAACCCTAACCCGAACCCTAACCCGAACCCTAACCCTAACCCTAACCCCTAAACCTAACCCGAACCCTAATCCGAACCCTAACACTAACCCTAATCCTAACCCCGAAAATTAACACTAACCCTAACCCTAAACCTAAACCGAACCCTAAACCTAACCTGAACCCGAACACTAACCCTAACCCTAACCCTAATCCTAACCCTAACCCGAACCCTAACACTAACCCTAACCCTAACACTAACCCCTGACCCTCACCCGAACCCTAACCCTAAACCTAACACTAACCCTAACCCGAACCCTAACCCGAACCCTAACCCGAACCCTAACCCGAACCCGAACCCGAACCCTAACCCGAACCCTAACCCTAACCCGAACCCTAACCCTAACACTAATCCGAACCCTAACCACACCCGAACCCTAAGCCGAACAGTAACCCGAACCCTAAACCTAACCCGAACCCTAACCCGAACCCTAACCCTAAACCTAACCCCGAACCCTAACCCGAACCCGAACCCTAACCCGAACCCGAACCCGAACCCTAACCCGAACCCGAACCCTAACCCTAAACCGAAACCTAACCCTAACCCAAACCCTAACCCTAACCCTAACCCGAACCCTAACCCTAACCCTAACCCGAACCCTAACCCTAACCCGAACCCTAACCCTAACCCGAACCCAAACCTGAACCCTAACCCTAAACCGAACCCTAAACCTAACCCTAACCCGAAACCTAAACCAAACACGAACCCTAACCCGAACCCGAACCCTAACTCTAACCCGAACCCGAACCCTAACCCTAACCCGAACCCTAACCCTAACCCTAACCTGAACCCTAACCCTAACCCTAACCCGAACCCTAACCCTAAACCTAACACGAATCCTAAACCTAACCTTAATCCGAAACCTAACCCGAACCCTAAACCTAACCCTAAACCTAACCCTAACCCGAACCCTAACCCTTACCCTAACCCGAAACCGAACCCTAACCCTAAACCTAACCCTAACCCGAACCCTAACCCGAACCCTAAATCGAAACCTAACCCTATCCCGAACCCTAACCCGAACCCGAACCCTAACCATAACCCTAACCCGAACCCTAACCCTAACCCTATCCCTAACCCGAACCCGAACCCTAACCCTAAACCTTACCGAACCCTTACCCTAAACCGAACCCTAACCCTAACCCGAACCCGAACCCGAACCCTAACCGTAACCCTAACCCGGACCCTAACCCTAACCCGAACCCGAACCCTAAACCTAACCCGAACCCGAACCCGAACCCGAACCCTAACCCTAAACCGAAACCTAAACCTAACCCTAACCCTAACCCGAAACCTAACCCAAACACGAACCCTAACCCGAACCCGAACCCTAACCCTAAACCGAACCCGAACCGTAACCCTAAACCGAAACCTAACCCTAACCCTAACCCGAAACCTAAACCTAACCCTAACCCGAAACCTAACCCTAACCGTAACCCTAACCCTAACAAGAACCCTAACCCGAACCCTAACCCTAACCGAACCCTAACCCTAACCCGAACCCTAAGCCTAACCCGAACCCGAACCCGACCCTTACCCTAACCCGAAACCTAACCCTAACCCTAACCCGAAACCTAACCCAAACCCGAACCCTAACCCGAACCCTAACCCTAACCCTAACCCCTAACCCTAACCCTAAACCTAACCCTAACCATAACCCTAACCCGAACCCTAACCCTAAACCTAACCATAAACCGAACCCTAATCCTAACCCTAACCCTAACTGGAACCATAACCCGAACCCTAACCCTAACCCTAACCCGAACCCTAAACCTAACCCTAACCTGAACTGGAACCCTAACCCGAACCCGAACCCTAACCCTAACCCTAACCCTAACACGAACCCTAACCCGAACCCTATCCCTAACCCGAACCCTAACCCTAACCCGAACCCGAATCCTAACCCTAACCCGAACCCTAACCCTAACCCGAACCCTAACCCTAACCCGAACCCGAACCCGAACCCTAACCCTAAACCGAACCCTAACCCTAACCCTAACCCGAACCCTAACCCAAACACGAACCCTAACCCGAACCCGAACCCTAACCCTAACCCGAACCCGAACCCTAACCCTAACCCGAAACCTAACCCTAACCCTAACCCGAACCCTAACCCTAACCCTAACCCGAAAGCTAACCCTAACCCTAACCCTAACCCGAATCCTAACCCTAACCTGAACCCGAACCCTAACCCGAACCCTAACCCGAACCCTAACCCTAACCCTAACCTGAACACTAACCCTAACTCTAAACCTAACCCTAACCCTAACCCTAACCCGAAACATAACCCTAACCCTAACCCTAATCCCTAACCCGAACTCTAAACCTAACCCTACCCCGAACCCTAACCAGAACCCTAACCTTAACCCGAACCCTAACCCTAACCCTCACCCGAACCTTAACCCGAAACATAAACCTAACCCTAAACCTAACCCGAACCCGACCCGAACCCGAACCCGAACCCTAACCCGAACCCGAACCCGAACACTAACCCGAACCCGAACCGTAACCCTAACCCTAACACTAAACCGAACCCTAACCCGAACCCTAACCCTAACCCGAAACCTAACCCTAACTCTAACCGTAACACGAACCCTAACCCTAACCGTAACCCTAACCCTAAAACCTAACGCTAACCCTAACCCTAAACCTAACCCTAACCCTAACCCGAACCCCTAACCCTAACCCTAACCCTAACCCTAACCCTAACCCTAAAACCTAACCAAACCCTAACCCTAACCCTAACCCGTACCCTAAACATAACCCTAACCCGAACCCTAACCCTAACACTAACCCGTACCCGAAACCTAACCCTAACACTAACCCGAATCCTAACGCTAACCCCGAACCCATAATCCTAACCCTAACCCTAACCCGAACCCTAACCCTAACCCGAACCCTAACACTAACCCTAACACGAACCCGAACCCTAACCAGAACCCGAACCCGAACACTAACCCTAACCCTAAACCTAACCCTAACCCTAATCCGAACCCTAAACTAACCCGAACCCTAACCCTAAACCTAACCCGAAACCTAACCGTAACCCTAACCCGAACCCTAACACTAACCCTAACCCGAACCCTAACCCGAACCCTAACCCGAAACCTAACCCTAACACGAACCCTAACCCGAACCCTAACCCGAACCCTAACCCGAACCCGAACCCGAACCCACACCCGAAACCTGGCCTAACCCTAACCCTAACCCGAACCTGAAACCTAACCCTAACCCAAACCCTAACCCTAACCCGAACCCGAACCCTAACCCTAACCCGATCCCTAAACCGAACCCTAAACTTAACTCTAACCCTAACCCAAACCCTAACCCTAACCCGAACCTTAACCCTAATGCTAACCCTAACCTGAACCCTAACCCGAACCCCTAACCCTAACCCTAACCCTAACCCGAACCCTAAACCTAACCCCAACCCGAATCCTAACCCTAACCCCGAACCCGAAACCTAACCCTAACCCTAACCCTAACCCGAAACCTAACACTAAACCTAACCCTAAACCTAACCCGAACCCTAACCCGAACCCGAACCCTAACCCTAATCCTAACCCTAACCCGAACCCTAACCCTAACCCTAAACCTAACCCGAAACCTAACCCGAACCCAACCCTAACCCGAACCCTAACCCTAAACCGAACCCTAACCCTAACCCTAAACCTAACCCGAACCCTCAACCTAAACCGAACCCTAAACGCAAACCTAACCCGAACCCTAACCCTAACCTTAAACCGAACCCTAACCGTAACCCGAACCCTAACCCTAACCCTAACCCTAACCCGAACCCTAACCCTAACCCGAACCCTAACCCGAACCCGAAACGGAACCCTAACCCGAACACGAAACCGAACCCTAACCCGAACCCGAACACTAACCCTAACCCTAACCCTAACTCGAACCCTAACCCGAACCCTAACCATAACCCGAAACCTAACCCTAACCCGAACCCTAACCCGAACCCGAAACCTAACCCTAAACCTAAACCTAACCCTAACCCGAACCTGAACCCTAACCCTAACCCTAACCCTAACCATAACCCGAACCCGAACCCTAACCCTAAATCGATCCCTAACCCGAACACTAACCCTAACCCTAACCCGAACACTAACCCTAAACCGAACCCTAACCCTAACCCTAACCCTAACCCGAACCCTAACCCGAACCCCTAACCCTAACCCTGACCCTAACCAGAACCCTAACCCTAACCCGAACCCTAACCCGAACCCTAACCCTAACCCGAACCCTAACCCGAACCCTAACCCTAACCCTAACCCGAATGCTAACCATAAACCCGAACCCGAACCCTAAACCTAAACCTAACCCTAACCCGAACCCTAACCATAACCCTAACCCTAAACCGAACCCTAACCTGAACCCCTAACCCTAACCCTAACCCTAACCCGAACCCTAACCCTAACCCGAACCCTAAACCGAACACTAACCCTAACCCGAACCCTAACCCGGACCCTAACCCCAACCCTAACCCTAACCCTAACCCGAATCCTAACCCTAACCCCGAAACCGAACCCTAAACCTAACACTAACCCGAACCCTAACCCTAACCCTAACCCGAACACTAACCCTAACCCCGAACCCTAACCCTAACCCTAACCCGAAACCTAACTCTAACCCGGCCCTAACCCTAACCCTAACCCTAATCCGAACCCGAACCCTAACCACTAACCCGACACCTAACCCTAACCCGAACCCTAACCCAAACCCTAACACTAACCCTAACCCCGAAACCGAACCCTAACCCTAACCCTAACCCAAACACTACACCGAAACCTAAACCTAACCCGAACCCTAACCCTAACCCTAACACTAATCCGAACCCTAACCCGAACCCTAACCCTAACCCGAACCCTAACCCTAACTCTAACCGTAACACGAACCCTAAACCTAACCCTAACACTAACCTTAAAACCTAACCCTAACCCTATCCCTAACCCTAACCCTAACACTAACCCTAACACCTAACCCTAACCCTAACCCTAACCCTAACGCTAAAACCTAACCCTAACCCTAACCCTAACCCTAACCCTAACCCTAACCCTAACCCTAACCCGATCCCTAACCCTAACCCGAACCCACACCCTAACCCTAATCCTAACCCGAACCTTAACCCGAACCCCTAACCCTAACCGTAAACCTAACCCGAACGATAACCCTAACCCGAACACTAACCCGAACCCTAACCCTAACCCTAAATCCTAACCCTAACCCTAACCCTAACCGTAAACCGTACCCTAACCCTAACCCTAACACGAACCCTAACCCTAACCCTAACACTAACACTAACACGAACCCTAACCCTAACCCGAACACTAACCCTAACCCGAACTCTAACCCTAAACCTAACACTAACCCGAACCCTAACCCGAACCCCTAACCCTAAACCTAACCCTAACTCTAACCCGAACCCTAACCCTAACCCTAACCCGAACCCTAACCCGAAACCTAACCTGAAACCGAACCCTAACCCGAACCCTAACCCGAACCATAACCCTAAACCTAACCCGAATCCTAACCCTAACCCCGAACCCAAACCCTAACCCTAAACCTAACCCGAACCCGAACCCTAACCCTAACCCTAACCCGAACCCTAACCCGAACCCCTAACGCTAACCATAACCCTAACCCTAACCCTAACCCTAACCCTAACCCTAACCCTAACCCTAACCCGATCCCTAACCCTAACCCGAACCCACACCCTAACCCTAATCCTAACCCGAACCTTAACCCGAACCCCTAACCCTAACCGTAAACCTAACCCGAACGATAACCCTAACCCGAACACTAACCCGAACCCTAACCCTAACCCTAAATCCTAACCCTAACCCTAACCCTAACCGTAAACCGTACCCTAACCCTAACCCTAACACGAACCCTAACCCTAACCCTAACCCTAACACTAACACGAACCCTAACCCTAACCCGAACACTAACCCTAACCCGAACTCTAACCCTAAACCTAACACTAACCCGAACCCTAACCCGAACCCCTAACCCTAAACCTAACCCTAACTCTAACCCGAACCCTAACCCTAACCCTAACCCGAACCCTAACCCGAAACCTAACCTGAAACCGAACCCTAACCCGAACCCTAACCCGAACCATAACCCTAAACCTAACCCGAATCCTAACCCTAACCCCGAACCCAAACCCTAACCCTAAACCTAACCCGAACCCGAACCCTAACCCTAACCCTAACCCGAACCCTAACCCGAACCCCTAACGCTAACCATAACCCTAACCCTAAACCGAACCCTAAACCTAACCCGAACCCTAACTCGAACCCTAACCCGAACCCTAACCCTAACCCTAACCCCGAACCCCAACCCTAACCCTAAACCTAACCCTAACCCGAACCCGACCCCGAACCCTAACCCTAACCCGAACCCGAACCCTAACCCTAACCCGAACCCGAACCCTAACCTGAACCCTAACCCTAACCCTAATCCGAATACTAACCCTAACCCCGAAACCGAACCCTAACCCTAACCCTAACCCTAAACCGAACCCTAACCCTAACCCGAACCCTAAACCGAAACCTAACCCTAACCCGAACCCTAACCCGAACCCTTACCCGAACCTAACCCTAACCCGAATCCTAACCCTAACCCCGATCCCGAACCCTAAACCTAATCCTAACCCGAACCCTAACCCTAACCCTAACCCGAACCCTAACCCTAACCCCGAACCCTAACACTAACCCTAACCCGAACCCTAACCCTAACACGAACCCGAACCCTAACCACTAACCCGAAACCTAACCCTAACCCGAACCCTAACCCAAACCCTAACCCTAACCATAACCCCAAAACCGAACCCTAACCCTAACCCTAACACTAACCCAAACCCTACACCGAACCCTAACCCGAACCCGAACCCTAACCCTAAACCTAAACCTAACCCTCACCGAACCCTAACCAGAACTCTAACCTTAACACGAACCCTAACCCTATCCCTCACCCTAAACTTAACCCGAACCCTAAAACTAAACCTAACCCTAATCCGAACCCGAACCCGAACCCAAACCCTAACCCTAACACTAACCCGAACCCTAACCCGAACCCTAACCCTAACTCTAACCGTAACACGAACCCTAACCCTAACCCTAAACCTAAAACCTAACCCTAACCCTAACCGTAACCCTAACCCTAACCCTAACCACTAACCCTAAACCTAACCCTAACCCTAACCCTAACTCTAAAACCTAACCCTAACCCTAACACTAACCCTAACCCGAACCCTAACCCGAACCCGAACCATAACCCTAACCCTAACACTAACCCGAAACCTAACCCGAACCCTAACCCTAACCCTAACCCTAACTCGAACCCTAACCCTAACCCTAACCCTAATCCTAACCCGACCCCTAACCCGAACCCATAACCCTAACACGAACCCTAACCCTAACCCTAACCCTAAAACCTAACCCTAACCCTAACACTAACCCTAACCCCTAACGCTAAACCTAACCCTAACCCTAACTCTAACTCTAAAACCTAACCCTAACCCTAACCCTAAACCTAACCCGTACCCTAAACCTAACCCTAACCCGAACACTAACCCTAACCCTAATCCTAACGCTAACCCGAACACTAACCCTAACCCGAACCGTAACCCTAACCCTAATCCTTACCCGAACCCTAACCCGAACCCCTAACCCTAACCCTAACCCTAACTCGAACCCTAACCCTAACCCTAACCCTAATCATAACCCGAACCCTAACCCGAACCCATAACCCTAACCCTATCCCTAACCCGAACCCTAACCCGAACCCCTAACCCTAACCCTAACCCTAACCCTAACCCTAACCCGAACCCTAACCCTAACCCGAACCCTAACCCGATCCCTAACCCTAACCCTAACCCCGAACCCGAAACCTAACCCTAAACCTAACCCGAATCCTAACCCTAACCCCGAACTCGAACTCTAACCGTAACCCGAACACTAACCCTAACCCTAAACCGAACCCTAACTTGAACCCTAAACCTAACCCTAAACCTAACCCGACCCCGAACTCTAACCCTAACCCGAACACTAACCCTAACCCTAACCGAACCCTAACCTGAACCCTAAAGCTAACCCTAACCCTAACCCGAACCCTAAC
>JAVLSZ010000090.1:1170000-1180000 GCA_032313775.1 Urocyon cinereoargenteus | reverse complement strand
TAACCCTAACCCGAACCCTAACCCTAACCCGAACCCTAACACTAACCCGAACACTATCCCGAACCCGAACCCTAACATTAACCCTAACCGTAACCCTAACCCGAACCCTAACCCGAACACTAAACCTAACCCTAACCCGAACCCTAACGCTAACCCTAACCCTAACCCTAACCCTAACCCTAACCCGAACCCTAAACCGAACACTAACCCGAACCCTAACCCTAACCCTAACCCTAACCCGAACCCTAACCCTAACCCGAACCCTAACACTAACCGGAACCTTCACCCTAAACCGAACCCTAACCCTAACCCTAACCCTAAACCGAACCCTAACCCGAACACTAAACCTAACCCTAACCCGAACCCTAATGCTAACCCTAACCCTAACCCTAAACCGAACCCTACCACTAACCTTAACCGGAACCCTAACCATAACCCTAACCCGAACCCGAACCCTAACCCCTTACCCGAATCCTAACCCTAACCCGAACCCTAACCCGAACCCTAACCTAAACCCTAACCCCGAACCCTAACCCTAACCCTAACCCGAACCCTAACCCGAACCCTAAACCTAACCCGAACCCGAACCCTAACCCTAACCCGAACCCGAACCCTAACCCTAACACTAAACCGAACCCTAAACCTAACCTGAACCCTAACCCTAACCCTAACCCGAACCCTAACTCTAACCCTTACCCGACCGCTAACCCGAACCCTAACGCGAACCCTAACCCTAACCCTTACCCTAACCCGAACCTTAACCCTAACCCTAACCCGAACCCTGACCCTAACCCTAACCCTAACCCTAAACCAAACCCTAACCCTAAACCTAACCCTAACCCGAACCCTAACCCTAACCCTAACCCTCACCCGAACCCTAAACCGAACCCTAACCCTAACACTAACCCGAAACCTAAACCTAACACTAACCCTAACCCGAACCCTAACCCTAACCTTAACCGGAACCCTAAACCTAACCCTAACGCGAACCCGAAATCTAACCCCTTACCCGAATCCTAACCCTAAACCGAACCCTAACCCGAACCCTAACCCTAACCCTAACCCCGAACCCGAACCCTACCCTAACCCTAACCATAACCCGAACCCTAACCCTAACCCGAACCCTAACCCTAAACCTAACCCTAACCCGAAACCTAACGCTAACACTAACCCTAACCGTAACCCTAAGCCTAACCCGAACCCTAACCCGAACCCTAACCCTAACCCTGCCCTGAACCCTAACCCTAACGCTAACCCTAACCCGAACCCGAACCCTAACCCTATCCCTAACCGAAACCCTAACCCTAACCCTAACCCTCAACCGAACCCGAACCCTAACCCTAACCCTAACCATAACACTAACCCTAACCCTAACCCGAACCCTATCCCTAACACTAACCCTAACACGAACCCTAACCCTAACCTTAACCGGAACCCTAACACTAACCCAAACCCGAACCCGAACCATAACCCCTTACCCGAATCCTAACCCTAACCCGAACCCTAACCCGAACCCTAACCCTAACCCTAACCCCGAACCCGAACCCTAACCCTAACCCTAACCCGAACCCTAACCCGAACCCTAACCCTAACCCGAACCCGAACCCTAACCCTAACCCTAACCCAAACCCTAACACTAACCGGAACCCTAACCCTAACCCGAACCCTAACCCTAACCCTAACCCGACCCCTAACCCGAACCCTAACGCGAACCCTAACCCTAACCCTAACCCTAATCCTAACCCGAACCTTAACCCTAACCCTAACACGAAACCTAACCCTAACATTAACCCTAACCCTATCCCTAAAACGAACCCTAACCCTAACCCTCACCCTGCCCCGAACCCTAACCCTAATCCTAACCCTAACCCGAACCCTAACCCGAACCCTAACCCTAACACTAACCCGAACCCTAACCCTAACCCGAACCCTAACCCTAACCGTAACCTAACCCTAACACGAACCCTAACCCTAACCCTAAACCCTAACACTAACCCTAACCCTAACCCTAACCCTAACCCGAACCCGAACACTAACCCGAACCCTACACCTAACACTAATCGGAACCCCAACCCTAACCTTAATCCTAACCCTAACCCTAACCCGAACCCCTAACCCTAACCCTAACCCTAACCCTAACCCTAACCCTAAAACCTAACCATACCCTAACCCTAACCCTAACCCGTACCCTAAACATAACCCTAACCCGAACCCTAACCCTAACACTAACCCGTACCCGAAACCTAACCCTAACACTAACCCGAATCCTAACGCTAACCCCGAACCCATAATCCTAACCCTAACCCTAACCCGAACCCTAACCCTAACCCGAACCCTAACACTAACCCTAACACGAACCCGAACCCTAACCAGAACCCGAACCCGAACACTAACCCTAACCCTAAACCTAACCCTAACCCTAATCCGAACCCTAAACTAACCCGAACCCTAACCCTAAACCTAACCCGAAACCTAACCGTAACCCTAACCCGAACCCTAACACTAACCCTAACCCGAACCCTAACCCGAACCCTAACCCGAAACCTAACCCTAACACGAACCCTAACCCGAACCCTAACCCGAACCCTAACCCGAACCCGAACCCGAACCCACACCCGAAACCTGGCCTAACCCTAACCCTAACCCGAACCTGAAACCTAACCCTAACCCAAACCCTAACCCTAACCCGAACCCGAACCCTAACCCTAACCCGATCCCTAAACCGAACCCTAAACTTAACTCTAACCCTAACCCAAACCCTAACCCTAACCCGAACCTTAACCCTAATGCTAACCCTAACCTGAACCCTAACCCGAACCCCTAACCCTAACCCTAACCCTAACCCGAACCCTAAACCTAACCCCAACCCGAATCCTAACCCTAACCCCGAACCCGAAACCTAACCCTAACCCTAACCCTAACCCGAAACCTAACACTAAACCTAACCCTAAACCTAACCCGAACCCTAACCCGAACCCGAACCCTAACCCTAATCCTAACCCTAACCCGAACCCTAACCCTAACCCTAAACCTAACCCGAAACCTAACCCGAACCCAACCCTAACCCGAACCCTAACCCTAAACCGAACCCTAACCCTAACCCTAAACCTAACCCGAACCCTCAACCTAAACCGAACCCTAAACGCAAACCTAACCCGAACCCTAACCCTAACCCTAAACCGAACCCTAACCGTAACCCGAACCCTAACCCTAACCCTAACCCTAACCCGAACCCTAACCCTAACCCGAACCCTAACCCGAACCCGAAACGGAACCCTAACCCGAACACGAAACCGAACCCTAACCCGAACCCGAACACTAACCCTAACCCTAACCCTAACTCGAACCCTAACCCGAACCCTAACCATAACCCGAAACCTAACCCTAACCCGAACCCTAACCCGAACCCGAAACCTAACCCTAAACCTAAACCTAACCCTAACCCGAACCTGAACCCTAACCCTAACCCTAACCCTAACCATAACCCGAACCCGAACCCTAACCCTAAATCGATCCCTAACCCGAACACTAACCCTAACCCTAACCCGAACACTAACCCTAAACCGAACCCTAACCCTAACCCTAACCCTAACCCGAACCCTAACCCGAACCCCTAACCCTAACCCTGACCCTAACCAGAACCCTAACCCTAACCCGAACCCTAACCCGAACCCTAACCCTAACCCGAACCCTAACCCGAACCCTAACCATAACCCTAACCCGAATGCTAACCATAAACCCGAACCCGAACCCTAAACCTAAACCTAACCCTAACCCGAACCCTAACCCTAACCCTAACCCTAAACCGAACCCTAACCTGAACCCCTAACCCTAACCCTAACCCTAACCCGAACCCTAACCCTAACCCGAACCCTAAACCGAACACTAACCCTAACCCGAACCCTAACCCGGACCCTAACCCCAACCCTAACCCTAACCCTAACCCGAATCCTAACCCTAACCCCGAAACCGAACCCTAAACCTAACACTAACCCGAACCCTAACCCTACCCTAACCCGAACACTAACCCTAACCCCGAACCCTAACCCTAACCCTAACCCGAAACCTAACTCTAACCCGGCCCTAACCCTAACCCTAACCCTAATCCGAACCCGAACCCTAACCACTAACCCGACACCTAACCCTAACCCGAACCCTAACCCAAACCCTAACACTAACCCTAACCCCGAAACCGAACCCTAACCCTAACCCTAACCCAAACACTACACCGAAACCTAAACCTAACCCGAACCCTAACCCTAACCCTAACACTAATCCGAACCCTAACCCGAACCCTAACCCTAACCCGAACCCTAACCCTAACTCTAACCGTAACACGAACCCTAAACCTAACCCTAACACTAACCTTAAAACCTAAACCTAACCCTATCCCTAACCCTAACCCTAACACTAACCCTAACACCTAACCCTAACCCTAACCCTAACCCTAACGCTAAAACCTAACCCTAACCATAACCCTAACCCGTACCCTAACCCTAACCCTAACCCTAACCCTAACCCTAACCCTAACCCGATCCCTAACCCTAACCCGAACCCACACCCTAACCCTAATCCTAACCCGAACCTTAACCCGAACCCCTAACCCTAACCGTAAACCTAACCCGAACGATAACCCTAACCCGAACACTAACCCGAACCCTAACCCTAACCCTAAATCCTAACCCTAACCCTAACCCTAACCGTAAACCGTACCCTAACCCTAACCCTAACACGAACCCTAACCCTAACCCTAACCCTAACACTAACACGAACCCTAACCCTAACCCGAACACTAACCCTAACCCGAACTCTAACCCTAAACCTAACACTAACCCGAACCCTAACCCGAACCCCTAACCCTAAACCTAACCCTAACTCTAACCCGAACCCTAACCCTAACCCTAACCCGAACCCTAACCCGAAACCTAACCTGAAACCGAACCCTAACCCGAACCCTAACCCGAACCATAACCCTAAACCTAACCCGAATCCTAACCCTAACCCCGAACCCAAACCCTAACCCTAAACCTAACCCGAACCCGAACCCTAACCCTAACCCTAACCCGAACCCTAACCCGAACCCCTAACGCTAACCATAACCCTAACCCTAAACCGAACCCTAAACCTAACCCGAACCCTAACTCGAACCCTAACCCGAACCCTAACCCTAACCCTAACCCCGAACCCCAACCCTAACCCTAAACCTAACCCTAACCCAAACCCGACCCCGAACCCTAACCCTAACCCGAACCCGAACCCTAACCCTAACCCGAACCCGAACCCTAACCTGAACCCTAACCCTAACCCTAATCCGAATACTAACCCTAACCCCGAAACCGAACCCTAACCCTAACCCTAATCCTAAACCGAACCCTAACCCTAACCCGAACCCTAAACCGAAACCTAACCCTAACCCGAACCCTAACCCGAACCCTTACCCGAACCTAACCCTAACCCGAATCCTAACCCTAACCCCGATCCCGAACCCTAAACCTAATCCTAACCCGAACCCTAACCCTAACCCTAACCCGAACCCTAACCCTAACCCCGAACCCTAACACTAACCCTAACCCGAACCCTAACCCTAACACGAACCCGAACCCTAACCACTAACCCGAAACCTAACCCTAACCCGAACCCTAACCCAAACCCTAACCCTAACCATAACCCCAAAACCGAACCCTAACCCTAACCCTAACACTAACCCAAACCCTACACCGAACCCTAACCCGAACCCGAACCCTAACCCTAAACCTAAACCTAACCCTCACCGAACCCTAACCAGAACTCTAACCTTAACACGAACCCTAACCCTATCCCTCACCCTAAACTTAACCCGAACCCTAAAACTAAACCTAACCCTAATCCGAACCCGAACCCGAACCCAAACCCTAACCCTAACACTAACCCGAACCCTAACCCGAACCCTAACCCTAACTCTAACCGTAACACGAACCCTAACCCTAACCCTAAACCTAAAACCTAACCCTAACCCTAACCGTAACCCTAACCCTAACCCTAACCACTAACCCTAAACCTAACCCTAACCCTAACCCTAACTCTAAAACCTAACCCTAACCCTAACACTAACCCTAACCCGAACCCTAACCCGAACCCGAACCATAACCCTAACCCTAACACTAACCCGAAACCTAACCCGAACCCTAACCCTAACCCTAACCCTAACTCGAACCCTAACCCTAACCCTAACCCTAATCCTAACCCGACCCCTAACCCGAACCCATAACCCTAACACGAACCCTAACCCTAACCCTAACCCTAAAACCTAACCCTAACCCTAACACTAACCCTAACCCCTAACGCTAAACCTAACCCTAACCCTAACTCTAACTCTAAAACCTAACCCTAACCCTAACCCTAAACCTAACCCGTACCCTAAACCTAACCCTAACCGGAACACTAACCCTAACCCTAATCCTAACGCTAACCCGAACACTAACCCTAACCCGAACCGTAACCCTAACCCTAATCCTTACCCGAACCCTAACCCGAACCCCTAACCCTAACCCTAACCCTAACTCGAACCCTAACCCTAACCCTAACCCTAATCATAACCCGAACCCTAACCCGAACCCATAACCCTAACCCTATCCCTAACCCGAACCCTAACCCGAACCCCTAACCCTAACCCTAACCCTAACCCTAACCCGAACCCTAACCCTAACCCGAACCCTAACCCGATCCCTAACCCTAACCCTAACCCCGAACCCGAAACCTAACCCTAAACCTAACCCGAATCCTAACCCTAACCCCGAACTCGAACTCTAACCGTAACCCGAACACTAACCCTAACCCTAAACCGAACCCTAACTTGAACCCTAAACCTAACCCTAAACCTAACCCGACCCCGAACTCTAACCCTAACCCGAACACTAACCCTAACCCTAACCGAACCCTAACCTGAACCCTAAAGCTAACCCTAACCCTAACCCGAACCCTAACCCGAACCCGAACCCTAACCCTAACCCTGACCCTAACCCTAACCCGAACCCTAAACCGAACCCTAACCCTAACCCGACCCTAACCCTAAACCTATCCCTAACCCGAACCCTAACCCTAACCCGAACCCGAAACCTAACCCGAACCCTAACCCTAACCCTAACCCTAAACCTAAACCTAACCCTAACCCTAACCCGAACCCGAGCCCAAACCCGAACCCTAACCCTAACCCTAACCTTAGCCCGAACCCGAACCCTAAACCTAACCCTAACCCGAACCCGAACCCGAACCCGAACCCTAACCTAACCCGAACCATAACCCGAACCGTAACCCAAACACTAACCCTAACCCTAACCCGAAACCGAACCCTAACCCTAAACCGAACCCTAACCGTAAACCGAACCCTAACCCTAACCCTAACCCTAACCCGAACCCTTACCCGAACCCCTAACCCTAACCCTAACCCTAACCCGAACCCTAACCCTAACCCGAACCCTAAACCGAACACTAACCCTAACCCGAACCCTAACCCGAACCCTAACCCGAACCCTAACCCTAACCCTAACCCGAAACCTAACCCTAACCCCGAACCCGAACCCTAAACCTAACGCTAACCCTAACCCGAACCCGAACCCTAACCCGAACCCTAACCCTAACCCTAACGCGAACCCTAAACCTAACACGAACCCTAACCCTAATCCGAACCAGAAACCTAACCCTAACCCTAACCCGAACCCTAACCCTAACCCGAACCGGAACCCTAACCCTAACCCAAACCCTAACCTTAAACCTAACCCTAACCCGAACCTTAACCCTAACCCGAACCCGAACACTAAACCTAACCCTAACCCTAACCCTAACCCTAACCCCAACCCTAAATCTAACCCTAACCCTAAACCTAACCCTAACCCTAAACCTAACCCTAACACGAACCCTAACCCTAACGCTAACCCTAACCCTAAACCTAACCCTAACCCGAACCCTAACCCTAACCGTAACCCGAAACCTAACCCTAACACTAACCCTAACCCTAACCCGAACCCTAACCCTAACCTGAACCCTAACCCTAAACCGAACGCTAACCCGAAACCTAACCCTAACCCGAACTCGAACCCTAACCCTAAACCGAACCCTAACCCAACACGAACCCTAACTCTAACCCAAACCCTAACCCGAAACCTAACCCTAACCCGAACCCGAACCCTAACCCTAAGCCGAACCCTAACCCTAACCCGATCCCTAACCCTAACACTAACCCTAACCCTAACCCTAACTCTAACCCGAAACCTAACCCTAACCCGAACCCTAACCCGAACCCGAACCCTAACCCAAACCCTAACCCTAACTCTAACCCGAACCCTAACCCTAACCAGAACCCTAACCCTAACCCTTACCCTAACCCCTAACCCTCACCTGAACCCTAACCCTAACCCTAAACCTAACCCTAATCCGAACCCTAACCCGAACCCTAAACCGAAACCTAACCCGAAAGTTAACCCTCAACCTAACCCTAACCCGAACCCTAACCCTAACCCGAACCCAAACCCTAACCCTAACCCTAACCCCGAACCCTAACCCTAACCCGAACCCTAACCCGAACCCTAACCCTAACCCGAACACGAACCCTAACCCTAACCCTAACCCTAAACCTAACCCTAACCCGAACCCTAAACCTAACCCTAAACCTAACCCTAACCCGAACCCTAACCCTAACCCTAACACCGAACCCTAACCCTAACACTAACCCTAAATCTAACCCGAAACCTAATCCTATCCCGATCCCGAACCCTAACCCTAACCCTAACCCGAACGCTAAACCTCACCCTAACCCTAACCCGAACCCTAACCCTAACCCTAACCCTAACCCGAACCCTAACCCTAACCCTAACCCGAACCCCTAACCCTAACCCAAACCCTAACCTTAACGCTAAACCGAACCAAACCCTAACACTAACCCGAACCTCTAACCCTAACCCTAACCCTAACCCGAATTCTAACCCTAACCCTAACCCGAACCCCTAACCCTAACCCTAACCCTAAACCGGACCCTAACCCGAACCCTAACACTAACCCTAACCCGAACCCTAACCCTAACCCTAACCCGAACCCTAACCCTAACCATAACCCTAACCCTAACCCGAAACCTAACCCCAACCCTGAACTGAACCCAAATCCTAAACCTAACCCTAACGCTAACCCTAAACCCGAACCCTAAACCTAACCCGAACCCTAACCCTAACCGAACCCTAACCCGAACCCGAACCCTAACCCGAACCCTACCCCGAAACCTAACCCTAATCCGAACCCGAACCCTAACCCGAACCCTAACCCTAACACGAAACCTAACCCTAACACGAACCCTAACCCTAACCCTAACCCGAACCCTAACCCTAACCCGAACCCTTACCCTAACCCAAACCCTAACCCGAACCCTAACCCTAACCCGAACCCGAACCCTAACCCTAACCCTAACCCGAACCCTAACCCTAACCCGAACCCTAACCCTAACACTAATCCTAAACCGAAACCGAAACCTAACTCTAACCTGAACCCTAAACCTAACACTAACCCTAACCCGAACCCTAACCCTAACCCTAACCCTAACCCGAACCCCTAACCCTAACCCTAACCCTAACCCTAACCTTAACGCTAAACCAAACCATAACCCTAACACTAACCCGAACCCCTAACCCTAACACTAACCCTAAACCTAACCCGAATTCTATCCCTAACCCTAACCCGAACCCCTAACCCTAACCCTAACCCTAAACCGGACCCTAACCCGAACCCTAACCCTAACCCTAACCCGAACCCTAACCCTAAACCTAACCCTAACCCGAACCCTAACCCTAACCCTAACCCTAACCCTAACGCTAACCCGAAACCTAACCATAACCCTAAACCGAACCCTAATCCTAAACCTAACCCTAACGCTAACACTAAACCCGAACCCTAAACCTAACCCGAACCCTAACCCTAACCGAACCCTAACCCGAACCCGAACCCTAAACCTAACCCTACCCCGAACCTTAACCCTAAC
>JAVLSZ010000090.1:1155000-1167500 GCA_032313775.1 Urocyon cinereoargenteus | reverse complement strand
ACCCTAACCCGAACCCTAACCCGAACCCTAACCTAAACCCTAACCCCGAACCCTAACCCTAACCCTAACCCGAACCCTAACCCGAACCCTAAACCTAACCCGAACCCGAACCCTAACCCTAACCCGAACCCGAACCCTAACCCTAACACTAAACCGAACCCTAAACCTAACCTGAACCCTAACCCTAACCCTAACCCGAACCCTAACTCTAACCCTTACCCGACCGCTAACCCGAACCCTAACGCGAACCCTAACCCTAACCCTTACCCTAACCCGAACCTTAACCCTAACCCTAACCCGAACCCTGACCCTAACCCTAACCCTAACCCTAAACCAAACCCTAACCCTAAACCTAACCCTAACCCGAACCCTAACCCTAACCCTAACCCTCACCCGAACCCTAAACCGAACCCTAACCCTAACACTAACCTGAAACCTAACCCTAACACTAACCCTAACCCGAACCCTAACCCTAACCTTAACCGGAACCCTAAACCTAACCCTAACGCGAACCCGAAATCTAACCCCTTACCCGAATCCTAACCCTAAACCGAACCCTAACCCGAACCCTAACCCTAACCCTAACCCCGAACCCGAACCCTACCCTAACCCTAACCATAACCCGAACCCTAACCCTAACCCGAACCCTAACCCTAAACCTAACCCTAACCCGAAACCTAACGCTAACACTAAAACTAACCGTAACCCTAAGCCTAACCCGAACCCTAACCCGAACCCTAACCCTAACCCTGCCCTGAACCCTAACCCTAACGCTAACCCTAACCCGAACCCGAACCCTAACCCTATCCCTAACCGAAACCCTAACCCTAACCCTAACCCTCAACCGAACCCGAACCCTAACCCTAACCCTAACCATAACACTAACCCTAACCCTAACCCGAACCCTATCCCTAACACTAACCCTAACACGAACCCTAACCCTAACCTTAACCGGAACCCTAACACTAACCCAAACCCGAACCCGAACCATAACCCCTTACCCGAATCCTAACCCTAACCCGAACCCTAACCCGAACCCTAACCCTAACCCTAACCCCGAACCCGAACCCTAACCCTAACCCTAACCCGAACCCTAACCCGAACCCTAACCCTAACCCGAACCCGAACCCTAACCCTAACCCTAACCCAAACCCTAACACTAACCGGAACCCTAACCCTAACCCGAACCCTAACCCTAACCCTAACCCGACCCCTAACCCGAACCCTAACGCGAACCCTAACCCTAACCCTAACCCTAATCCTAACCCGAACCTTAACCCTAACCCTAACACGAAACCTAACCCTAACATTAACCCTAACCCTATCCCTAAAACGAACCCTAACCCTAACCCTCACCCTGCCCCGAACCCTAACCCTAATCCTAACCCTAACCCGAACCCTAACCCGAACCCTAACCCTAACACTAACCCGAACCCTAACCCTAACCCGAACCCTAACCCTAACCGTAACCTAACCCTAACACGAACCCTAACCCTAACCCTAAACCCTAACACTAACCCTAACCCTAACCCTAACCCTAACCCGAACCCGAACACTAACCCGAACCCTACACCTAACACTAATCGGAACCCCAACCCTAACCTTAATCCTAACCCTAACCCGAACCCGAACCCTAACCCTAACCCTAACCCTAACCCTAACCAGAACCCTAACACTAACCCGAACCCTAACCCCTAACCCTAACCCTAACCCTAAACCTAACACGAAACCTAACCCTAACCCTACCTCCTAACCCTAACACTAACCCTAAACCGAACCCTAACCCTTACCCGAACCCTAACCCTAACCCGAACCCTAACCCTAACCCGAACCCTAAACCTAACCCTAACCCGAACCCTAACCCTAACCCGAACCCTAACCCTAACACTAACCCTAAGCCTAACACGAACCCTAACCTGAACACTAACCCTAACCCTAACCTGAACCCTAACCCTAACCATAACCCTAACCCTAACCCTAACCCGAACCCTAACCCTAACCCTAACCGGAACCCTAACCCTAATCCTAACCCGAACCCGAACCCTAACCCCTTACCCGAATCCTAACCCTACTCCGAACCCTAACCAGAGCCCTAACCCTAACCCTAACCACGAACCCGAACCCTAACCCTAACCCTAACCCTAAACCTAACCCTAACCCGAACCCTAAACCTAACACAAACCCGAACCCTAACCCTAACCCTAACCCTAACCCTAACCCGAACGGTAACCCTAACCCTAACCCCTAACCCTAACCCTAACCCTAACCCTAACCCTAACCCGAACCCTAACCCTAACCCTAACCCTAACCCTAAACCTAACCCGTACCCGAACCCTAACCCGAACCCTACCCCTAACCCTAATCCGAACCCTAACCCTAACCCTAACCCTAACCTTAACCCTAACCCGAACCCTAAACCTTACCGGAACCCTAACCCTAACCCTAACCCTAACCCGAAACCTAACCCGAACCCTAACCCTAACCCTAACCCGAACCCTAACCCTAACCCTAACCCTAACCCGAACCCTAACCCTAACCTTAACCGGAACCCTAACACTAACCCGAACCCGAACCATAAACCCTTACCCGAATCCTAACACTAACCCGAACCCTAACCCGAACCCTAACCCTAACCCTAACCCCGAAACTGAACCCTAACCCTAACCCGAACCCTAACCAACCCTAACCCTAACATGATCCCGAAACCTAACCCTAACCCGAACCCGAACCCTAACCCTAACCCTAACCCAAACCCTAACACTAACCCGAACCCTAACCCTAACCCTAACCCGAACCCTAACCCTAACCGTAACCCGACCCCTAACCCGAACCCTACGCGAACCCTAACCCTAACCCTTACCCTAATCCTAACCCGAACCTTAATCCTAACTCTAACCCGAAACCTACCCTAACATTAACCCTAACCCTAACCCTAAACCGAACCCTAACCCTAACCCTCAAACTGCCCCGAAACTTAACCCTAATCCTAACCCTAACACGAACCCTAACCCGAACCCTAACCCTAACCCTAACCCTAACCCGAAACCTAACCCTAACCCTAACCCTAACCCGAAACCTAACCCTAACCATAACCCTAACCCTAACCCGAACCCTAACCTGAACCCTAAACCTAACCCTAACCCGAACCCTGACCCTAACCCTAACCCTAACCCTAACCCGAAACTGAACCCTAACCCTAACCCTAACCCGAACCCTGACCCTAACCCTAACCCTAACCCTAACCCTAACCCTAACCCGAAACTGAACCCTAACCCTAACCCTAACCGTAACCCCTACCCGAACCCTATCTCTAACCCGAACCCTAACACTAACACTAACCCGAACCCTAACCCTAACCCGAACCCTAACCCTAACCCGAACCCTAACCCAAACTCTAACCCTAACCCGAACCCGAACCCTAACCCTAACCCGAACCCTAACAACCTTACCCGAATCCTAACCCTAACCCGAACCATAAACCTAACCCTAAACCTTACCCCGAACCCTAACCCTAACCCTAACCCGAACCCTAACCCTAAACTTAACCGGAACCCTAACCCTAACCCTTCCCCGAACCCGAACTCTAACCCCTTACCCGAATCGTAACCCTAACCCGAACCCTAACCCGAACCCTAACCCTAACCCAAATCCGAACCCTAACCCTAACCTTAACCCGAACCCTAACCCTAACCCTAACCCGGCCCCTAACCCTAACCCTAACCCGAACCCTAACCCTAACCCTAACCCTAACCCTAACCCTAACCCGAACCCTAACCCTAAACCTAAACCGAACCCTAACCCTAACCCTAACCCTAACACTAACCCGAACGGTAAACCTAACACTAACACCTAACCCTAACCCTAACCCTAACCCTAACCCAAACCCTAAACTTAACCCTAACCCTAAACCTAACTCGAACCCGAACCCTAACCCGAACCCTACCCTTAACCCTAACCCGAACCCTAACCCTAACGAGAACACTAACCCGAACCCTAACCCTAACCCTAACCCCGAATCCGAACCCTACCCTAACCCTAACCATAACCCGAACCCTAACCCGAACACTAACCCTAACACGAACACGAAACCTAACCCTAACCCGAACCGGAACCCTAAACCTAACCCTAACCCGAACTCTAACCCTAACCGGAACCCTAACCCTAAACCTAACCCTAACCCGAAACCTAACGCTAACACTAACCCTAACCGTAACCCTAAGCCTAACCCGAACCCTAACCCGAACCCTAACCCTAACCCTGCCCTGAACCCTAACCCTAACGCTAACCCTAACCCGAACCCGAACCCTAACCCTATCCCTAACCGAAACCCTAACCCTAACCCTAACCCTAACATGAACCCGAACCCTAACCCCTTACCCGAATCCTATCCCTAACACGAACCCTAACCCGAACCCTAACCCTAACCATAACCCCGAACCCGAACCCTAACCCTAACCCTAACCCTAACCGAACCCTAACCCGAACCCGAACCCTAACCCTAACCCGAACCCTATCCCGAACCCTAACCCTAACCCTAACCCGAACCCTAACCCTAACCCTAACCCGACACCTATCCCGAACCCTAACGCGAACCCTAACCCTAACCCTAACCCTAACCCTAACCCTAACACTAACCCTAACCCTAACCCGAACCCTAACCCGAACCCGAACCCTAACCCTAACCCGAACCCTAACCCTAACCCAAACCCTAACCCTAACCCGAACCCTAACACTAACCCAAATCCTAACCCTAACCTGAACCCGAACCCTAACACTAACCCTAACCGGAACCCTAACCCTAACCCGAACCCTAAGCCTAACCCAAACCCTAACCCTAACCCGAACCCTAACCCGAACCCTAACCCGAACCCTAACCCTAACCCGAACCCTAACCCTAACCCTAACCCGAACACGAACCGCAACACTAACCCTAACCCTAACCCTAACCCGAACCCTAACCCGAACCCTAACCCTAACCCGAAACCTAACCCGAACCCTACACCTAACTCTAATCCGAACCCTAAACCTAACCCTAACCCTAAACCTAACCCGAACCTTAACCCTAACCAGAACCCTAACCCTAACCCTAACCCTAACCCTAACCCTAACCAGAACCCTAACCCGAACCCTAACCCTAACTCTAACCCAAACCCTAACCCGAACCATACCCCTAACCCTAACCCTAACCCAAACCCTAACGCGAAACCTAACCCTAACCCGAACCCGAACACTAAACCTAACCCTAACCCTATCCCGAACCCGAACCCGAACCCTAACCCGAACCCTAACCCGAACCCTAACCCGAACCCTAACCCTAACCCTATTCCGAAACCTAACCCGAACCCTAACCCTAACCCGAACCCGAACACTAACCCTAACCTTAACCCTAACCCGAACCCTAGCCCTAACCCTAACCCTAACCCCAACCCTAACCCGAACCCTAACCCGAACCCTAACCCGAACCATAACCCTAAACCGAACCCTAACCCGAACCCTAACCCGATCCATAACCCGAACCCTAACCCTAACCCTAACCCGAACACTAACCCTAACCCTAACCCGAACCCTAAACCGAACCCTAACCCTAACCCTAACCCGAACCCTAACCCTAACCATAACCCTAACACGAACCCTAACCCTAACACCTAACCCTAACCCTAACCCTAACCTGAACCCGAACCCTAACCCTAACCCTAACCCTTAACCCTAACCCTAACCCTAACCCGAACCCTCACCCTAACCCTAACCCTAATCCTAACCCGAACCCGAAACCTAACCCGAACCTTACCCCTAACCCTAATCCGAACCCTAACCCTAACCCTAAACCTCACCCGAACCCGAAACCTAAAACTAACCCTATCCTGAACCCGAACCCTAACCCTAACCCGAACCCTAACCCTAACCCGAACCCTAACCCTAACCCGAAAACTAACCCTAACGCTAACCCGAACCCGAACCCTAACCGTAATCCTAACCGGAAGTCTAACCCTAACCTGAACCCTAACCCTAACCCTAACCTGAACCCTAATCCTAACCCTAACCCGAACCCTAAATCTAACCCGAACCCTAACTCTAACCTGAACCCGAACCCTAACCCTGACCCTAACCCGAACCCTAACCCTAACCCTAACCCGAACCCTAACCCCAACCCGAACCCTAACCCGAACCCGAACCCTAACCCTAACCCTAACCCGAACCTTAACCCTAACCCTAACCCGAACCCTAATCCTAACCCTAACCCGAACCCTAAACCTAACCCTAACCCGAACCCTAACCCTAACCCGAACCCTAACCCTAACCCTAACCCGAATCCTAACCCTAACCCTAACCCGAACCCTAACCCGAACACTAACCCTAATCCTAACCCTAACCCAAACCCTAACCCTAACCCTAACCCGAACCCTAACCCTAACCCTAATCCGAACCCTAACCCTAACCCTAACCCTAACCCGAACCCTAACCCTAACCCTAACCCTAAACCGAACCCTAACCCTAAACCTAAACCGAACACTAACCCTAAGCCTAACATGAACTCTAACCCTAACCCTAACCCGAACCCTAACCCTAACCCTAACCCGACCCCTAACCCGAACCCTAACACATACCCTAACCCTAACCCTAACCCTAACCCGAACCCGAACCCTAACCCGAACCCTACCCCTAACCCTAATCCGAACCCTAACCCTAACCCTAACCCTATCCCGAACCCTAACCCTAACCCTAACCCTAACCCGAACCCTAACCGGAACACTAACCCGAACCCGAACCCTAACCCTAACCCTAACCCTAACCCGAACCCTAACCCTAACCCGAACCCTAACACTAACCCGAACACTAACCCGAACCCGAAACCTAACCCTAACCCTAACCCTAACCCTAACCCGAACCCTAACCCGAACACTAAACCTAACCCTAACCCGAACCCTAACGCTAACCCTAACCCTAACCCTAACCCTAACCCTAACCCTAACCCGAACCCTAACCCGAACACTAACCCGAACCCGAACCCTAACCCTAACCCTAACCCTAACCCGAACCCTAACCCTAACCCGAACCCTAACACTAACCGGAACCTTCACCCTAACCGGAAACCTAACCCTAACCCTAACCTTAACCCGAACCCTAACCCGAACACTAAACCTAACCCTAACCCGAACACTAACGCTAACCCTAACCCTAACCCTAAACCGAACCCTACCCCTAACCTTAACCGGAACCCTAACCCTAACCCTAACCCGAACCCGAACCCTAACCCCTTACCCGAATCCTAACCCTAACCCGAACACTAACCCGAACCCTAACCAAAACCCTAACCCCGAACCCTAACCCTAATCCTAACCCTAACCCGAACCCTAACCCGAACCCTAAACCTAACCCGAACCCGAACCCTAAACCTAACCCGAACCCGAACCCTAACCCTAACACTAAACCGAACCCTAAACCTAACCTGAACCCTAACCCTAGCCCTAACCCTAACCCGAACCCTAACTCTAACCCTTACCCGACCGCTAACCCGAACCCTAACGCGAACCCTAACCCTAACCCTAACCCTAACCCGAACCTTAACCCTAACCCAAACCCGAACCCTGACCCTAACCCTAACGGTAACCCTAACCCTAAACCGAACCCTAACCCTAAACCTAACCCTAACCCGAACCCTAACCCTAACCCTCACCCGAACCCTAACCCGAACCCTAACCCTAACACTAACCCGAAACCTAACCCTAACCCTAACCCTAACCCGAACCCTAACCCTAACCATAACACTAACCCTAACCCTTACCCGAACCCAAACCCTAACCCTAACCCCTAACCCTAAACCTAACCCTAACCCGAACCCTAACCCTAACCCTAACCCGAACCCGAACCCTAACCCGAACCCTACCCCTAACCCTAATCCGAACCCTAACCCTAACCTTAACTCTAACCCTAAACCTATACCGAACCCGAACCCTAACCCTAACCCTAACCCTAACCAAAACACTAACCCGAACCCTAACCCCTAACCCTAACCCTAAACCTAACCCTAACCCGAACCCTAACACTAACACTACCTCCTAAACCTAACCCTAACCCTAACCCGAACCCTAAACCTAACCCGAACCCTAACCCTAACCCTAACCCTAACCCGAACCCTGACACTAACCCGAACCCGAACCCTACTCCTAACCCGAACCCTAACCCTAACCCGAACTCTAACCCTAACACTAACCCTAAACCGAACCCGAACCCTAACCCTAACCCGAACCCGAACCCTAACCCGTACCCAACCCTAACCCTAACACTAACCCTAAACCGAACCCGAACCCTAACCCTAACCCTAACCCTAAAACTAACTTTAACCCTAACCCGAAACCTAACCCGAACCCGAACCCTAACCCTAATCCTAACCCTAACCCTAACCCGGACCCTAACCCTAACCCGAACCCTAACACTAACCCGAACCCTAACCCTAACCCGAACCCTAACCCTAACCCTAACCCTAACCGGAACCCTAACCCTAACCCGAACCCTAATCCTAACCCAAACCCTAACCCTAACCCGAACACTAACCCGAAACCTAACCCTAACCCGAACCGTACCCTAACCCTAACCCGAACCCGAACCCTAACCCCTTACCCGAATCCTAACCCTAACCCGAACCCGAACCCTAACCCTAACCCGAACCCTAACCCTAACCCGAACCCTGACCTAACACTAACCCTAACCCTAACCCTAACCCTAACCCGAACCTTAACCCTAACCCTAACCCTAACCCTAAACCTAACAAAACCCGAACCCTAACCCTAACCCGAACCCGAACCCTAACCCTAACCCTAACCCTAACAAGAACCCTAATCTGAAGCCTAACCCTAACCCTAACCCGAACCCTAACCCTAACCCTAAACCTAAACCGAACCCTAAACCTAACCCTAACACGAACCCTAACCCGAACCCTAACCCTAACCCGAACCCTAACCCGAACCCTAACCCGAACCCTAACCCGAACCCTAACCCGAACCCTAACCCAAACCCTAACCCTAAACCTAACCCTAACCCGAACCCTAACCGTAACCATAACCCTAACCCTAACTCTAACCCGAACCCTAACCCTAACCCTAACCCGAACCCTAACCCTAACCGTAAACCTAACCCTAACCCGAACCCTAACCCTAACCCGAACCCTAACCCTAACCCTAACCCGAACCCTAACCCTAACGCGGACCCTAAACCTAACCCTAACCCTAAGCCTAACACGAACCCTAACCCGAACCCTAACCCTAACCCTAACCTGAACCCTAACCCTAACCCTAACCCTAACGCTAACCCGAACCCTAACCCTAACCCTAACCGGAACCCTAACCCTAACCCTAACCCGAACCCGAACCCTAACGCCTTACACGAATCCTAACCCTAACCCGAATCCTAACCCGAACCCTAACCCTAAACCTAACCCCGAACCCGAACCCTAACCCGAACCCGAACCCGAACCCTAACCCTAACCCGAACCCTACCCTAACCCTAACCCGAACCCGAACCCTAACCCCTTACCCGAATCCTAACCCTAACCCGAACCCGAACCCTAACCCTAACCCTAACCCGAACCCTAAACCTAACCCTAACCCGAACCCTAACCCTAACCGAACCCTAACACTAACCCGAACCCTAACCCTAACCCGAACCCGAACCCTAACCCTAACCCAAACCCTAACCCTAACCCGAACCCTAAACCTAACCCTAACCCGAACTCTAACCCTACCCGAACCCTAACCCTAACCCTAACCCGAACCCGAAACCTAAGCCAAACCCTAACCCGAACCCGAACCCTAACCCTAACCCGAACCCTAACACTAACCCGAACCCTAACCCTAACCCGAACCCGAACCCTAACACTAACCCTAACCAGAACCCTAACTCTAACCCTACCCGAACCCGAACCCTAACAACCTTACCCGAATCCTAACCCTAACCCGAACCCAAACCCGAACCCTAACACTAACCCTAACCCTTACCCCGAACCCTAACCCTAACCCTAACCCGAACCTTAACCCTAACCTTAACCGGAACCCTAAACCTATCCCTACCCCGAACCCGAACCCTAACCCCTTACCCGAATCGTAACCCTAACCCGAACCCTAACACGAACCCTAACCCTAACCCAAATCCGAACCCTAACCCTAACCCTAACCCGAACCCTAACCCTAACCCTAACCCGAACCCTAACCCTAACCCTAACCCTAACCCTAACCCGAACCCTAACCCTAAACCTAAACCGAACCCTAACCCTAACCCTAACCCTAACACTAACCCGAACGGTAAACCTAACACTAACCCCTAACCCTAACCCTAACCCTAACCCTAACCCTAACCCAAACCCTAACCTTAACCCTAACCCTAACCCTAACTCGAACCCGAACCCTAACCCGAACCCTGCCCTTAACCCTAATCCGTACCCTAACCCTAACCCTAACCCTAACCCTAACCCTAACCCGAACCCTAACCCTAACCAGAACCCTAACCCTAACCCTAAACCGAACCCTAACCCTAAACCGAACCCTAACACTAACCCTAACCCTAACCCGAACGCTAACCCTAACCTTAACCGGAACCCTAACCCTAACCCTAACGCGAACCCGAAATCTAACCCCTTACGCGAATCCTAACACTAAACCGAACCCTAACCCGAACCCTAACCCTAACCCTAACCCCGAACCCGAACCCTACCCTAACCCTAACCGTAACCCGAACCCTAACCCTAAACCGAACCCTAACCCTAAACCTAAACCTAACCCGAAACCTAACGCTAACACTAACCCTAACCGTAACCCTAAGCCTAACCCGAACCCTAACCCGAACCCTAACCCTAACCCTGCCCTGAACCCTAACCCTAAAGCTAACCCTAACCCGAACCCGAACCCTAACCCTATCCCTAACCGAAACCCTAACCCTAACCCTAACCCTAACATGAACCCGAACCCTAACCCCTTACCCGAATCCTATCCCTAACCCGAACCCTAACCCGAACCCTAACCCTAACCATAACCCCGAACCCGAACCCTAACCCTAACCCTAACCCTAACCCGAACCCTAACCCGAACCCGAAAGCTAACCCTAACCCTAACCCTAACCCGAAACCTAACCCTAACCCTAACCCTAACCCGAACCCTTACCCTAACCATAACACTAACCCTAACCCTAACCCGAACCCTAACCATAACCCTAAACCGAACCCTAACCCTAACCGTAACCCTAACCCTAACCCGAACCCAAACCCTAACCCTAACCCCTAACCCTAAACCTAACCCTAACCCGAACCCTAACCCTAACCCTAACCCTAACCCGAACCCGAACCCGAACCCTAACCCGAACCCTACCCCTAACCCTAACCCTAACCCGAACCCTAACCGTAACCCTAACCCGAACCCTAACCCTAACTCTAACCCGAACCCTAAACCTAACCCTAATCCGAACCCTAACCCTAACCCGAACCCTAACCCTAACCCTAACCCAAACCCTAACCCTAACCCTAACCCGAACCCTAACCCCAACCCTAACCCTAACCCGAACCCTAACCCTAACCCTAACCCTAAACCGAACCCTAACCCTAAAACTAAACCGAACACTAACCCTAAGCCTAACATGAACTCTAAACCTAACCCTAACCCGAACCCTAACCCTAAACCTAACCCGACCCCTAACCCGAAACCTAACACATACCCTAACCCTAACCCTAACCCGAACCCGAACCCGAACCCTAACCCGAACCCTACCCCTAACCCTAATCCGAACCCTAACCCTAACCCTAACCCTATCCCGAACCCTAACCCTAACCCTAACCCTAACCCTAACCCTAACCCTAACCCGAACCCTAACCCGAACACTAACCCGAAACCGAACCCTAACCCTAACCCTAACCCTAACCCTAACCCGAACCCTAACCCTAACCCGAACCCTAACAGTAACCCGAACACTAACCCGAACCCGAACCCTAACCCTAACCCTAACCCTAACCCTAACCCTAACCCGAACCCTAACCCGAACACTAAACCTAACCCTAACCAGAACCCTAACGCTAACCCTAACACTAACCCTAACCCTAACCCTAACCCGAACCCTAACCCGAACACTAACCCGAACCCGAACCCTAACCCTAACCCTAACCCTAACCCGAACCCTAACCCTAACCCGAACCCTAACACTAACCGGAACCTTCACCCTAACCCGAACCCTAACCCTAACCCTAACCCGAACCCTAACCCGAACACTAAACCTAACCCTAACCCGAACCCTAACGCTAACCCTAACCCTACCTCCTAAACCCAACTCTAACCCTAACCCTAACAGTAACCCGAACACTAACCCTAACCCTAACCCTAAAGCTAACCCTAACCCTAACCCTAACCCGAAACCTAAGCCTAACCCTAACCCTAACCCGAACCCTAACACTAACCCGAACCCTAACACCTAACCCTAACCCTAACCCTAAACCTAACCCGAACCCTAACCCTAACCCTACCTCC
>JAVLSZ010000090.1:1132500-1150000 GCA_032313775.1 Urocyon cinereoargenteus | reverse complement strand
CCGAACCCTAACCCTAACCCTAACCCTAACCCTAAACCTAACCCGAACCTTAACCCTAACCCTACCCCGAACCTTAACCCTAACCCTAACCCTAACCCTAAACCTAACCCTAACCCGAACCCTAACCCTAACCCTAAACCTAACCCGAACCCTAACCCTAAACCTAACCCTAACCCGAACCCTAACCTGAACCCTAAATCTAACCCTAACCCGAACCCTAACCCTAACCCTAACCCTAACCCGAACCGGAACCCTAAGCCTAACCCAACACCTAAACCGAACCCTAACGCGAACCCTAACCCTAACCCTAACCCTAACCCTAACCATAACCCGAACCTTAACCCTAACTCTACCCCGAACCTTAACCCTAACCCTAACCCTAAACCTAAACCTAACCCTAAACCGAAACCTAACCCTAACCCGAACCCGAACCCTAACCCTAACCCTAACCCTAACCCGAACCCTGACCTAACCGTAACCCTAAACCGAACCCTAACCCTAAACCTAACCCGACAACTAACCCGAACCCTAACGCAAACCCTAACCCTAACCCTAACCCTAACCCGAACCTTAACCCTAACCCTACCCCAACCTTAACCCTAACCCTAACCCTAAAACTATACCTAACCCTAACCCGAACCCTAACCCTAACCCTAATCCTAACCCGAACCCTAACCCTAAACCTAACCCTAACCCGAACCCTAACCTGAACCCTAACCCTAACCCTAACCCGAACCCTAACCCGAACCCTAACCCTAACCCGAACCCTAACTTTAACCTTAAACCTCACCCTAACCCGAACCCTAACCCTAACCCTAACCCGAACCCAAACCCTAACCCTAACCCGAACCCTAACCCTAACCTTAACCCTAACCCTTACCCTAACCCGAACGGTAACCCTAACCCTAAACCCAAACCCTAACCCTAACCCTAACCCGAACCCGAACCCTAACCCTAACCCTAACCCTAACTCGAAACCGAACCCTAACCCGAACCCTACCCATAACCCTAATCCGAACCCTAACCCTAACCCTAACCCTAACCCTAACCCGAACCCTAACCCTAACCATAACCCTAACCCTAACCCTAACCCTAACCCGAGCCCTAACTCTAACCCTCACCCTAACCCGAACCCTAAACCTAACCCTAACACTAACCCGAACCCTAACCCGAACCCTAACCCTAACCCGAACCCTAACCCTAACCCTAACCCTAACCCGAAAACTAACCGTAACCATGACCCTAAACCTAACCCTAACCCGAACCCTAACCCTAAACCTAACCCGAACCCTTACCTTAACCGTAACCCTAACCCTAACCCGAACCCTAACCCTAACCCTAACCCGAACCCTAAACCTAACCCTAACCCGAACCCTAACCCTAACCCGAACCCTAACCCTAACCCTAACCCTAAGCCTAACATGAACCCTAACCTGAACCCTAACCCTAACCCTAACCTGAACCCTAACCCTAACCCTAACCCTAACCCGAACCCTAACCCTAACCCTAACCCTAACCGGAACCATAACCCTAATCCTAACCCGAACCCGAACCCTAACCCCTTACCCGAATCCTAACCCTAACACGAACCCTAACCGGAACCCTAAACCTAACCCTAACCCCGAACCCGAACCCTAACCCTAACCCTAACCCTAACCCGAACCCTAACCCTAACCCTAACCCTAAACCTAACCCTAACCCGAACCCTAAACCTAACCCAAACCCGAACCCTAACCCTAACCCTAACCCTAACCCTAACCCTAACCCTAACCCTAACCCTATCCCGAACGGTAACCCTAACCCTAGCCCCTAAAACTAACCCTAACCCTAACCCAACCCTAACCCGATCCCTAACCATAACCCTAACCCTAACATGATCGCGAAACCTAACCCTAACCCGAACCAGAACCATAAACCCTTACCCGAATCCTAACCCTAACCCGAACCCTAACCCGAACCTAACCCTAACCCTAACCCCGAACCCGAACCCTAACCCTAACCCTAACCCTAACCCGAGCGGTAACCCTAAACCTAGCCCCTAACCCTAACCCTAAACCTAACCCAACCCTAACCCGATCCCTAACCATAACCCTAACCCTAAACCTAACCCGTACCCGAACCCTAACCCGAACCCTACCCCTAACCCTAATCCGAAGCCTAACCCTAACCCTAACCCTAACCCGAACCCTAACCCGAACCCTAACCCTAACATGATCCCGAAACCTAACCCTAACCCGAACCCGAACCATAACCCCTTACCCGAATCCTAACCCTAACCCGAACCCTAACCCGAACCTAACCCTTACCCTAACCCCGAACCCGAACCCTAACCCTAACCCTAACCCGAACCATAACCCGAACCCTAACCCTAACATGATCCCGAAACCTAACCCTAACCCGAACCCGAACCCTAACCCTAAACCGAACCCTGACCCTAACCCTACCTCCTAACCCTAACACTAACCCTAAACCGAACCCTAAACCTAACCCGAACCCAAACCCTAACCCGAACACTAACCCGAACCCTAACCCTAACCTGAACCCGAACCCTAACCCTAACCCTAACCCGAACCCAACCCGAACCCTAACCCTAACCGTAACCCTAACACTAACCCGAACCCGAACCCGAACCCTAACCCTAACCCTAACCCGAACCCTAACCCTAACCCTGTCCCTAACCCTAACCCGAACCCTAACCCTAACCCTAACCGTAACCCGAACCCTAACCCTACCCTAACCCTAACTCTAACCCGAACACGAACCCTAAACCGTACCCTTCCCCTAACCCTAATCCGAACCCTAACACTAACCCTAACCCTAACCCTAAACCGAACCCGAACCCTAACCCTAACCCGAACCCGAACCCTAACCCTAACCCGAACCCTAACCCTATCCCCAACCCTAACCCGAAACTGAACCCTAACCCTAACCCTAACCGTAACCCGAACCCGAACCCTAACCCTAACCCGAACCCTTATCCTAAAGCTAACCCTAACCCTAACCCGAACCCTAACCCTAACGCGAACCCTAACCCTAATCCGAAACCTAACCCAAACTCTAACCCTAACCCAAACCTTAACCCTAACCCTAACCCTAACCATAACCCTAACCCGAACCCTAACCCTAACCTACCCCTAACCCGAACCCTAACCTGAACCATAACCCTAACCCTCACCCGAACCCTAACACTAACACTAACCCTAATCTGAACCCGAAACCTAACCCTAACCCTAACCTGAACCCTAACCCTAACCTTAACAGGAACCCTAACCCTAACCCTACCCCGAACCCGAACCCTAACCCCTTACCCGAATCCAAACCCTAACCCGAACCCTAAACAGAACCCTAACCCTAACCCGAACCCGAACCCTAACCCTAACCCTAACCCTAACCCTAACCCTAACCCTAACCCGAACCCTGACCTACCATAACCCTAAACCGAACCCTAAACCTAACCCTAACCCGACACCTAACCCGAACCCTAACGCGAACCCTAACCCTAACCCTAACCCTAACCCTAAGCCGAACCTTAACCCTAACCCTACCCCGAACCTTAACCCTATACCTAACCCTAAACCTAAACCTAACCCTAACCCGAAACCTAACCCTAAACATAACCCTAACCCGAACCCTAACCTGAACCCTAACCCTAACCCTAACCCGAACCCTAACCCTAACCCTAACCCGAACCCTAACCCTAACCTTAACCCTCACCCTAAACCGAACACTAACCCTAACACTAACCCGAACCCTAACCCTAACCCTAACCCTAACCCTAACCCGAACGGTAACCCTAACCCTAAACCCAAACCCTAACCCTAACCCTAACCCGACCCGAACCCTAACCCTAACCCGACACCTAACCCGAACCCTAACGCGAACCCTAACCCTAACCCTAACCCGAACCTTAACCCTAACCCTACCCCGAACCTTAACCCTAACCCTAACCCTAAACCTAAACCTAACCCTAACCCGAACCCTAACCCTAAACCGAACCCCAACCCTAACCCGAACCCGAACCCTAACCCTAACCCTAACCCTAACCCGAACCCTGACCTAAACGTAACCCTAAACCGAACCCTAACCCTAACCCTAACCCGACACCTAACCCGAACCCTAACGCGAACCCTAACCCTAACCCTAACCCTAACCCGAACCTTAACCCTAACCCTAACCCTAACCCTAAACCAAACCCTAACCCTAACCCTAACCCAAAACCGAACCCTAACCCTAACCCTAACCCTAACCCGAACCCTAACCCGAACCCTAACCCTAACCCTAACCCGAACCCTAACCCTAACCCTAACCCTAACCCGAACCCTAACCCTAACCATAACCCTAACCCTAACCTTAACCAGAACCCTAACCCTAACCGTAACCCGAACCCTAACCCTAACCGTAACCCTAACCGTAACCCGAACCCTAACCCTAACCCTAACCCGACACCTAACCCGAAACCTAACGCGAACCCTAACCCTAACCCTAACCCTAACCCTAACCCGAAACATAACCCTAACCCTACACCGAACCTTAACCCTAACCCCAACCCTAACCCTAAACCTAACCCGAACCCGAACCCTAACCTGAACCCTAACCCAAACCCTAACCCGAACCCAAACCCTAACCCTAACCTTAACCCTAACCCTAACACTAACCCTAACCCTAACCTTAACCCTAACCCTAACCATAACCCTAACCCTAACCCGAAACGGAATCCTAACCCTAACCCTACCCCTAACCCTAATCCGAACCCTAACCCTAACCCTAACCCTAACCCTAACCCGAACCCTAACACTAACCAGAACGCTAACCCTAACCCTAACCCTAACCGAACTCGAACCCTAACCCGAAACCTAACCTTAACCCGAACCCTAACCCTAACCCTAACCCTAACCCTAACCCGAACCCGAACCCTAACCCGACCCTAACCCTAACCCTAACCCTAACACTAACCCGAACCCTAACCCTAAACCTAACACTAACCCTAACCCTAACCCTAACCCTAACCCTAACCCTAACCCTAACCCTACACGAACGGTAACCCTAACCCTAACCCCTAACCCTAACCCTAAACCTAACCCTAACCCGAACCCTAACCCTAACCCTAACCCTAACCCTAACCCGAAACCGAACCCTAACCCGAACCCTACCCCTAACCCTAATCCGATCCCTAACCCTAACCCTAACCAGAACCCTAACCCTAACCCTAACCCTAACCCTAACCCTAACCCGAACCCTAACCCGAACACTAACCCTAACCATAACCCGAACCCTAACCCTAAACCTAACCCTAACCCTAAACAGAACCCTAACCCTAACCTTAACCGGAACCCTAATCCTAACCCTAACTCGAACCCGAACCCTAACCCCTTACCCGAATCCTAACCCTAACCCGAATCCTAACCCGAACCCTAACCATAACCATAACCCCGAACCCGAACCCTAACCCTAAACCTAACCCTAACCCGAACCCTAAACCTAACCCGAACCCGAACCCTAACCCTAAACCGAACCCGACCCCTAACCCGAACCCTAACACTAACCCGAAACCTAACTCTAACCCTAACCCTAACCCTAACCCTAAACCAAACCCTAACCCTAACCCTAACCCAAAACCGAACCCTAACCCTAACCCTAACCCTAACCCGAACCCTAACCCGAACCCTAACCCTAACCCTAACCCGAACCCTAACCCTATCCCTAACCCTAACCCTAACCCGAAACCTAACCCTAACCATAACCCTAAACCTAACCCTAACCCGAACCCTAACCCTAACCATAACCCGAACCCTAACCCTAACCGTAACCCTAACCGAAACCCGAACCCTAACACTAACCCTAACCTGACACCTAACCCGAAACCTAAGGCGAACCCTAACCCTAACCCTAACCCTAACCCTAACCCGAAACCTAACACTAACCAGAACTCTAACCCTAACCCTAACCCTAACAGAACCCGAACCCTAACCCGAAACCTAACCCTAACCCTAACCCGAACCTAACCCTAACCCTAACCCTAACCCGAACCCTAACCCTAACCCTAACCCTAATCCTAACCCTAACCCGAACCCTAAACCTAACCCTAACCCGAACCCTAACCCTAACACTAACCCTAACCCTAACCCGAACGGTAACCCTAACCCTAACCCCTAACCCTAACCCTAACCCTAACCGTAACCCGAACCCTAACCCTAACCCTAACCCTAATCCTAACCCGTACCAGAACCCTAACCCGAAACCTAACCCTAACCCTAATCCGAACCCTAACCCTAACCCTAACCCTAACCCTAACCCTAACCCGAACCCTAACCCTAACCGGAACCCTAACCCTAACCCTAACCCTAACCGTAACCCGAAACCTAACCCGAACCCTAACCCTAACCCTAACCCGAACCCTAACCCTAACCCTAACCCTAACCCGAACCCTAACCCTAACCTTAACCGGAACCCTAACACTAACCCTAACCCGAACCCGAACCATAACCCCTTACCCGAATCCTAACCCTAACCCGAACCCTAACCCGAACCCTAACCCTAACCCCGAACCCGAACCCTAACCCTAACCCAACCCGAACCCTAACCCGAACCCTAAGCCTAACCCGATCCCGAACCCTAACCCTAACCCGAAACCTAACCCGAACCCTAACCCTAACCCTAACCCGAACCCTAACCCTAACCCTAACCCTAACCCGAAACCTAACCCTAACATTAACCCTAACCCTAACCCTAAACCGAACCCAAACCTAACCCTCACCCTGCCCCGAACCCTAACCCTAATCCTAACCCTAACCCGAACCCTAACCCGAACCCTAACCCAAACCCTAACACGAACCCTAACCCTAACCCTAACCCTGACCCGAACCCTAACCCTAACCATAACCCTAACCCTAACCCTAACCCGAACCCGAACCCTAACCCTAACCCGAAAACTAACCCTTACCCTAACCCTAACCCTATCCCTAACCCTAACCCGAACCCTAACCCTAACCCGAACCCTAACCCTAACCATAACCCTAACCCCTAACCCTAACCCTAACCCGAACCCTAACCCTAACCCTAACCCTAACCCTAACCCGAACGGTAACCCTAACCCTAACCCCTAACCCTAACCCTAACCCTAACCGTAACCCGAACCCTAACCCTAACCCTAACCCTAATCCTAACCCGTACCAGAACCCTAACCCGAAACCTAACCCTAACCCTAATCCGAACCCTAACCCTAACCCTAACCATAACCCTAACCCTAACCCGAACCCTAACCCTAACCGGAACCCTAACCCTAACCCGAACCCTAACCGTAACCCGAACCCTAACCCGAACCCTAACCCTAACCCTAACTCGAACCCTAACCCTAACCCTAACCCTAATCCGAACCCTAACCCTAACCTTAACCGGAACCCTAATACTAACCCTAACCCGAACCCGAACCATAACCCCTTACCCGAATCCTAACCCTAACCCGAACACTAACCCGAACCCTAACCCTAACCCTAACCCCGAACCCGAACCCTAACCCTAACCCAAACCCGAACCCTAACCCGACCCTAAGCCTAACCCGATCCCGGACCCTAACCCTAACCCGAACCCGAACCCTAACCCTAACCCTAACCCTAACCCGAACCCTAACCCTAACCCTAACCGGACCCCTAACCCGAACCCTAACGCGAACCCTAACCCTAACCCTAACCCTAATCCTAACCCGAACCATAACCCTAACCCTAACCCGAAACCTAACCCTAACATTAACCCTAACCCTGACCCTAAACCGAACCCAAACCTAACCCTCACCCTGCCCCGAACCCTAACCCTAATCCTAACCCTAACCCGAACCCTAACCCGAACCCTAACCCTAACCCTAACCCGAACCCTAACCCTAACCCTAACCGTGACCCGAACCCTAACCCTAACCATAACCCTAACCCTAACCCTAACCCGAACCCGAACCCTAACCCTAACCCGAAAACTAACCCTTACCCTAACCCTAACCCTATACCTAACCCTAACCCGAACCCTAACCCTAACCCGAACCCTAACCCTAACCCTAACCCTAACCCCTAACCCTAACCCTAACCCTAACCCTAACCCTAACCCCTAACCCTAACCCTAACCCTAACCCTAAACCTAACCCTAAACCTAACCCTAACCCTAACCCCTAGCCCTAACCCTAACCCTAACCCTAACCCTAACCCCTAACCCGAACCCTAACCCTAAACCTAACCCCTAACCCTAACCCTAACCCTAACCCTAACCCTAACCCAACCCCTAACCCTAACCCTAACCCTAACCCCTAACCCTAACCCTAAACCTAACCCTAACCCTAACACTAACCCCTAACCCTAACCCTAACCCTAACCCTAACCCCTAACCCTAACCCTAACCCTAACCCTAACACTAACCCTAACCCTAACCCCTAACCCTAACCCTAACCAAACCCTAACCCTAAACCTAACCGTAACCCTAAACCCTAACCCTAACCCTAACCCTAACCCTAACACTAAACCCTAACCCTAACCCTAAACCTAACCCTAACCCGAACCCTAACCCTAACCCTAACCCGAACCCGAACCCTAACCCCTTACCCGAATCCTAACCCTAACCCGAATCCTAACCCGAACACTAACCATAACCCTAACCCCGAACCGGAACCCTAACCCTAAACCTAACCCTAACCCGAACCCTAACCCGAACCCTAAACCTAACCCGAACCCGAACCCTAACCCTAAACCTAACCCGAACCCGAACCCTAACCTGAACCCTAACCCAAACCCTAACCCGAACCCTAACCGTAACCCTAACCTTAACCCTAACCCTAACACTAATCCTAACCCTAACCGGAACCCTAACCCTAACCTGAACCCTAACCCAAACCCTAACCCGAACCATAACCCTAACCCTAACCTTAACCCTAACCCTAACCCTAACCCTAACCCTAACCCTAACCCTAACCCGAACCGGAACCCTAACCCGAACCCTACCCCTAACCCTAATCCGAACCCTAACCCTAACCCTAACCCTAACCCGAACCCTAACACTAACCAGAACTCTAACCCTAACCCTAACCCTAACCGAACCCGAACCCTAACCCGAAACCTAACCCTAACCCTAAACCGAACCCTAACCCTAAACCTAACCCTAACCCTAACCCGAACCCTAACCCTAACCCTAACCCTAATCCTAACCCTAACCCGAACCCTAAACCTAACCCTAACCCGAACCCTAACCCTAACCCTAACCCTAACCCTAACCCGAACGGTAACCCTAACCCTAACCCCTAACCCTAACACTAACCCTAACCGTAACCCGAACCCTAACCCTAACCCTAACCCTAATCCTAACCCGTACCAGAACCCTAACCCGAAACCTAACCCTAACCCTAATCCGAACCCTAACCCTAACCCTAAACCTAACCCTAACCCTAACCCGAACCCTAACCCTAACCGGAACCCTAACCCTAACCCTAACCCTAACCGTAACCCGAAACCTAACCCGAACCCTAACCCTAACCCTAACCCGAACCCTAACCCTAACCCTAACCCTAACCCGAACCCTAACCCTAACCTTAACCGGAACCCTAACACTAACCCTAACCCGAACCCGAACCATAACCCCTTACCCGAATCCTAACCCTAACCCGAACCCTAACCCGAACCCTAACCCTAACCCCGAACCCGAACCCTAACCCTAACCCAACCCGAACCCTAACCCGAACCCTAAGCCTAACCCGATCCCGAACCCTAACCCTAACCCGAACCCGAACCCTAACCCTAACCCTAACCCTAACCCGAACCCTAAACCTAACCCTAACCGGACCCCTAACCCGAACCCTAACGCGAACCCTAACCCTAACCCTAACCCTAATCCTAACCCGAAACTTAACCCTAACCCTAACCCGAAACCTAACCCTAACATTAACCCTAACCCTAACCCTAAACCGAACCCAAACCTAACCCTCACCCTGCACCGAACCCTAACCCTAATCCTAACCCTAACCCGAACCCTAACCCGAACCCTAACCCAAACCCTAACCCGAACCCTAACCCTAACCCTAACCCTGACCCGAACCCTAACCCTAACCATAACCCTAACCCTAACCCTAACCCGAACCCGAACCCTAACCCTAACCCGAAAACTAACCCTTACCCTAACCCTACCCTATCCCTAACCCTAACCCGAACCCTAACCCTAACCCGAACCCTAACCCTAACCCTAACCCTAACCCCTAACCCTAACCCTAACCCGAACCCTAACCCTAACCCTAACCCTAACCCTAACCCGAACGGTAACCCTAACCCTAACCCCTAACCCTAACCCTAACCCTAACCGTAACCCGAACCCTAACCCTAACCCTAACCCTAATCCTAACCCGTACCAGAACCCTAACCCGAAACCTAACCCTAACCCTAATCCGAACCCTAACCCTAACCCTAACCCTAACCCTAACCCTAACCCGAACCCTAACCCTAACCGGAACCCTAACCCTAACCCTAACCCTAACCGTAACCCGAACCCTAACCCGAACCCTAACCCTAACCCTAACTCGAACCCTAACCCTAACCCTAACCCTAACCCTAACCCTAACCCTAACCCCTAACCCTAACCCTAACCCTAACCCTAACCCTAAACCTAACCCTAAACCTAACCCTAACCCTAACCCCTAGCCCTAACCCTAACCCTAACCCTAACCCTAACCCCTAACCCTAACCCTAACCCTAAACCTAACCCTAAACCTAACCCTAACCCTAACCCCTAGCCCTAACCCTAACCCTAACCCTAACCCTAACCCCTAACCCTAACCCTAACCCTAAACCTAACCCCTAACCCTAACCCTAACCCTAACCCTAACCCTAACCCTAACCCAACCCCTAACCCTAACCCTAACCCTAACCCTAACCCTAACCCCTAACCCTAACCCTAACCCTAACCCTAACCCTAACACTAACCCCTAACCCTAACACTAACCCTAACCCTAACCCCTAACCCTAACCCTAACCCTAACCCTAACACTAACCCTAACCCTAACCCCTAACCCTAACCCTAACCAAACCCTAACCCTAAACCTAACCCTAACCCTAAACCCTAACCCTAACCCTAACCCTAACCCTAACACTAAACCCTAACCCTAACCCTAACCCTAACCCTAACCCGAACCCTAACCCTAACCCTAACCCGAACCCGAACCCTAACCCCTTACCCGAATCCTAACCCTAACCCGAATCCTAACCCGAACACTAACCATAACCCTAAACCCGAACCGGAACCCTAACCCTAAACCTAACCCTAACCCGAACCCTAACCCGAACCCTAAACCTAACCCGAACCCGAACCCTAACCCTAAACCGAACCCGACCCCTAACCCGAACCCTACACTAACCCGAAACCTAACTCTAACCCTAACCCTAACCCTAACCCTAAACCTAAACCTAACCCTGACCGTAACCCTAAACCTAATCCCGTACCCTAACCCTAACCCTAACCCGCATCCTAAACCTAAACATAACCCTAGACCTAACACGTAACCTAACCCTAACCGGTACCCTAATACTAACCCCAACCCTAACCCTAAGCCATACCATAACCTAACGCTAACCCTAACCCGTACCCAAAATCTAACCCGTACCCTAAACCTATCCCGTACCCTATCCCTATGCCATACCATAACCTAACGCTAACCCTAACCCGTACCCTAAACCTAACCCGTACCCTAAACCTAACCCGTACCCTATCCCTAACCCGATGACTAACCCTAACCCACACCCTAAACCTAACCCTATACCTAGACCTAAACCGTACCCTAAACCTAACCCACACCCTAATCCTAACCCTTACTTTAAAAGTAACCCTAACCCATACCCTAACCCTAAAACTAACCCGTACCCTAACCCCAACCCTAGCCCTAACACATACCCTAACACTAACCCTAACCCTTACCCTGACCCAAAACCTAACCCTAAACGGTACACTAACCCTAACCCTAACCCTAACCCGCAACATAAACTTAACCCTAACCAGTACCCTAACCCTAACCCATAAACTAAACCTAAACCAAACCCTAAACTTAACCCGTACGCTAATCCTATCCCGTACCCTAAACCTAACACTAACCCGTAACCTAACCCTAAACCTAATCCTAAGCCTAACCCATACATTAACCCTAACCCTAACCCTAACCCTAACCCTAACACTAACCCTAACCCTAACCCTAACCCTAACGCTAACCCTAAACCTTTCCCTAAACCTAACCCTAACCCTAACCCTAACCCGAAACCTAACCCTAACCCTAACCCGAACCCGAACCCTAACACTAACCCTAACCCTAACCCTAACCCGAAACCTAACCCTAACCCTAACCCGAACCCTAAACCGAACCCGAAACCTAACCCTAACCCTAACCCGACCCCTAACCCTAACCCTAACCCGAACCCTAATCCTAACCCGAACCCTACCCATAACCCGAACCCTAACCCTAACCCGAATCCTAACCCGAACCGGAACCCGAAACCTAACCCGAAACCGAACCCTAACCCGAACCCTAACCCTAACCCTAACCCTCCCCTAACCCTAACCCGAACTCTAACCGTAACCCTAACCCTAACCCTAACCCCTAACCCTAACCCTAACCCTAACCCTAACACTAACCCTAACCCTAACCCTAACCCTAACGCTAACCCTAAACCTTTCCCTAACCCTAACCCTAACCCTAACCCTTACCCGAACCCTAACCCTAACCCTAACCCGAACCCTAACCCTAACCCTAACCCTAACCCTAACCCGAAACCTAACCGTAACCCTAACCCGAACCCGAACCCTAACCCGAACCCGAACCCTAACCCTAACACTAACCCGAACCCTAACCCTAACCCTAACCCGAACCCTAATCCTAACTCGAACCCTACCCCTAACCCGAACCCTAACCCTAACCCGAACCCTAACCCAAACCCGAAACCTAACCCAAACCCGAAACCTAACCCGAACCCGAACCCTAACCCGAACCCTAACCCTAACCCTAACCCTCCCCTAACCCTAACCCTAACTCTAACCCTAACCCCTAACCCTAACCCTCACCCTAACTCCTAACCCTAACCCTAACCCTAAACCTAACCCCTAACCCTAACCCTAACCCTAACCCTAACCCTAACACTTACAACCCTAACCCTAACCCTAACCCTAACAACCCTAACCCTAACCCTAACCTTAACCCTAACCCTAACTCTAACCCTAACCCCTAACCCTAACCCTAACCCTAACCCTAACCCCTAACCCTAACCCTAACCCTAACCCTAACCCGAACCCTAACCCTAACCCTAACCCTAACCCGAAACCTAACCCTAACCCTAACCCTAACCTGAACCCGAACCCTAACCCGAACCCGAACCCTAACCCGAACCCGAACCCGAACCTTAACCCTAACCCGAACACTAACCCTAACCCTAACCCGAACTCTAACCCTATCCCGAACCCTAACCCTAACCCGAACCCTAACCCCAACCCGAACCCGAACCCTAACCCGAACCCGAACCCTAACCCGAACCCTAACCCTAACCCTAACCCTAACCGTCCCTTAACCCTAACCCGAACCCTCACCCTAACCCTAACCCTAACCCGAACCCTAACACTAACGCTAACCCTAAGCCCGAACCCGAACCCTAACCCTAACCCTAAACCTAACCGAACCCGAACCCGAACCCGAACCCTAACCCGAACCCGAACCGTAACCCGAACCTTAACCCGAACCCGAACCCTAACCCGAACACGAACCCGAACCCTAACCCTAACCATAACCCTAACCCTAACCCGAACCCTAACACGAACCCTAACACCTAACCCTAACCCTAACCCTAACCCGAACCCGAACCCTAACCCTAACCCTAACCCGAACCCTAAACCTAACCCGAACCCGAACCCTAACCCTAAACCGAACCCGACCCCTAACCCGAACCCTAACACTAACCCGAAACCTAACTCTAACCCTAACCCTAACCCTAACCCTAAACCAAACCCTAACCCTAACCCTAACCCAAAACCGAACCCTAACCCTAACCCTAACCCTAACCCGAACCCTAACCCGAACCCTAACCCTAACCCTAACCCGAACCCTAACCCTATCCCTAACCCTAACCCTAACCCGAAACCTAACCCTAACCATAACCCTAAACCTAACCCTAACCCGAACCCTAACCCTAACCATAACCCGAACCCTAACCCTAACCGTAACCCTAACCGAAACCCGAACCCTAACACTAACCCTAACCTGACACCTAACCCGAAACCTAACGCGAACCCTAACCCTAACCCTAACCCTAACCCTAACCCGAAACCTAACACTAACCAGAACTCTAACCCTAACCCTAACCCTAACAGAACCCGAACCCTAACCCGAAACCTAACCCTAACCCTAACCCGAACCTAACCCTAACCCTAACCCTAACCCTAACCCGAACCCTAACCCTAACCCTAACCCTAATCCTAACCCTAACCCGAACCCTAAACCTAACCCTAACCCGAACCCTAACCCTAACACTAACCCTAACCCTAACCCGAACGGTAACCCTAACCCTAACCCCTAACCCTAACCCTAACCCTAACCGTAACCCGAACCCTAACCCTAACCCTAACCCTAATCCTAACCCGTACCAGAACCCTAACCCGAAACCTAACCCGAACCCTAACCCTAACCCTAACCCGAACCCTAACCCTAACCCTAACCCTAACCCGAACCCTAACCCTAACCTTAACCGGAACCCTAACACTAACCCTAACCCGAACCCGAACCATAACCCCTTACCCGAATCCTAACCCTAACCCGAACCCTAACCCGAACCCTAACCCTAACCCCGAACCCGAACCCTAACCCTAACCCAACCCGAACCCTAACACGAACCCTAAGCCTAACCCGATCCCGAACCCTAACCCTAACCCGAAACCTAACCCGAAACCTAACCCTAACCCTAACCCGAACCCTAACCCTAACCCTAACCCTAACCCGAAACCTAACCCTAACATTAACCCTAACCCTAACCCTAAACCGAACCCAAACCTAACCCTCACCCTGCCCCGAACCCTAACCCTAATCCTAACCCTAACCCAAACCCTAACCCGAACCCTAACCCAAACCCTAACCCGAACCCTAACCCTAACCCTAACCCTGACCCGAACCCTAACCCTAACCATAACCCAAACCCTAACCCTAACCCGAACCCGAACCCTAACCCTAACCCGAAAACTAACCCTTACCCTAACCCTAACTCTATCCCTAACCCTAACCCGAACCCTAACCCTAACCCGAACCCTAACCCTAACCATAACCCTAACCCCTAACCCTAACCCTAACCCGAACCCTAACCCTAACCCTAACCCTAACCCTAACCCGAACGGTAACCCTAACCCTAACCCCTAACCCTAACCCTAACCCTAACCGTAACCCGAACCCTAACCCTAACCCTAACCCTAATCCTAACCCGTACCAGAACCCTAACCCGAAACCTAACCCTAACCCTAATCCGAACCCTAACCCTAACCCTAACCATAACCCTAACCCTAACCCGAACCCTAACCCTAACCGGAACCCTAACCCTAACCCGAACCCTAACCGTAACCCGAACCCTAACCCGAACCCTAACCCTAACCCTAACTCGAACCCTAACCCTAACCCTAACCCTAATCCGAACCCTAACCCTAACCTTAACCGGAACCCTAATACTAACCCTAACCCGAACCCGAACCATAACCCCTTACCCGAATCCTAACCCTAACCCGAACCCTAACCCGAACCCTAACCCTAACCCTAACCCCGAACCCGAACCCTAACCCTAACCCAAACCCGAACCCTAACCCGACCCTAAGCCTAACCCGATCCCGGACCCTAACCCTAACCCGAACCCGAACCCTAACCCTAACCCTAACCCTAACCCGAACCCTAACCCTAACCCTAACCGGACCCCTAACCCGAACCCTAACGCGAACCCTAACCCTAACCCTAACCCTAATCCTAACCCGAACCTTAACCCTAACCCTAACCCGAAACCTAACCCTAACATTAACCCTAACCCTAACCCTAAACCGAACCCAAACCTAACCCTCACCCTGCCCCGAACCCTAACCCTAATCCTAACCCTAACCCGAACCCTAACCCGAACCCTAACCCTAACCCTAACCCGAACCCTAACCCTAACCCTAACCGTGACCCGAACCCTAACCCTAACCATAACCCTAACCCTAACCCTAACCCGAACCCGAACCCTAACCCTAACCCGAAAACTAACCCTTACCCTAACCCTAACCCTATACCTAACCCTAACCCGAACCCTAACCCTAACCCGAACCCTAACCCTAACCCTAACCCTAACCCCTAACCCTAACCCTAACCCTAACTCTAACCCTAACCCTAACCCCTAACCCTAACCCTAACCCTAACCCTAAACCTAACCCTAAACCTAACCCTAACCCTAACCCCTAGCCCTAACCCTAACCCTAACCCTAACCCTAACCCCTAACCCGAACCCTAACCCTAAACCTAACCCCTAACCCTAACCCTAACCCTAACCCTAACCCTAACCCTAACCCAACCCCTAACCCTAACCCTAACCCTAACCCCTAACCCTAACCCTAACCCTAACCCTAACCCTAACACTAACCCCTAACCCTAACCCTAACCCTAACCCTAACCCCTAACCCTAACCCTAACCCTAACCCTAACACTAACCCTAACCCTAACCCCTAACCCTAACCCTAACCAAACCCTAACCGTAAACCTAACCCTAACCCTAAACCCTAACCCTAACCCTAACCCTAACCCTAACACTAAACCCTAACCCTAACCCTAACCCTAACCCTAACCCGAACCCTAACCCTAACCCTAACCCGAACCCGAACCCTAACCCCTTACCCGAATCCTAACCCTAACCCGAATCCTAACCCGAACACTAACCATAACCCTAACCCCGAACCGGAACCCTAACCCTAAACCTAACCCTAACCCGAACCCTAACCCGAACCCTAAACCTAACCCGAACCCGAAACCTAACCCTAAACCTAACCCGAACCCGAACCCTAACCTGAACCCTAACCCAAACCCTAACCCGAACCCTAACCCTAACCCTAACCTTAACCCTAACCCTAACACTAATCCTAACCCTAACCGGAACCCTAACCCTAACCTGAACCCTAACCCAAACCCTAACCCGAACCATAACCCTAACCCTAACCTTAACCCTAACCCTAACCCTAACCCTAACCCTAACCCGAACCGGAACCCTAACCCGAACCCTACCCCTAACCCTAATCCGAACCCTAACCCTAACCCTAACCCTAACCCTAACCCGAACCCTAACACTAACCAGAACTCTAACCCTAACCCTAACCCTAACCGAACCCGAACCCTAACCCGAAACCTAACCCTAACCCTAAACCGAACCCTAACCCTAAACCTAACCCTAACCCTAACCCGAACCCTAACCCTAACCCTAACCCTAATCCTAACCCTAACCCGAACCCTAAACCTAAC